>CAIGRK010115930.1:0-19973 GCA_903798315.1 Fraxinus greggii
TTTAAAAATTTTTGCCCCCCGTACACTTCATTCTTGGCTCCGCCCCTGGTTGTAACTAAAGCCTTATTTGGTTTAGATTAAAAAATCAGATTTTTTTGGTAAGTTTTGATTAAAGTTGATGAAATGTATAGTTGAAAAATTTGTGGATCTCATAAAACATACAGTTAAAGTAATTATTGATTTTAACTTAAATTTTAATTAATTTTTTAGCTGGAGCAAACCGAGGCTAAATAAGAAAATCTCAGAACAATTAATTTCTTTTTTTAGTGCTCAATGTCGAAAATAAATAAGTTATTTGTTCAAATATGCTTGATAATTAATAAGTTTAATTTTATGGCCTATTTGGCTTTGCCTTTGCTTTTCACTTTTTGTAGAAGAACTTACATAAGAAAATTCCAAAACCTTTTTCTAATCAAACAATATATTTTCAAAATATTACTCGGCATGTTCGAAAATAACTTTAGGTGTTTCAAAAACTCTACCACACGGGCTCTTAAAACTTACTCCAAGTCCGAAGTGCAATAATTATTCTCATCCCACCACTTCATATTCTTCCTGGACGAGAAAATTTGAATCAAATTTGGTTGAATGACTTTGGAAATAGTTTAGAAAACAAGAGATCCACAACGAGTAGACAGACAGGCAAAGGAGTCTATTAAATCCCACCCCACCCCACCCAACGCACGCAGTGTGTGTATTCTTTGCGTGCAAATAAGACTCACTACAGGATGTTGGGCTTCATCAACGTGCATCTGTCTGAACCTTTAAAGCTACGATGAACTGATTACACTCCCACTATGTGTAATTTTTCATGTCTCTCCTTTTTCCTTTCAGTATTATGTCGGAAATACTGAGAACTGAAGGACCAAATTGTGGGGTCTGATAAATCAAGGTTAAGAGTGATATTGTTTTCAAAGGCTGTAACCTTTGCGCATTTTTCTAAATGCCGTGGGACACAGGTATCTTTGCAATTAATTACTTGGAATTATTGCATATTGGTCCCCAACTTATTGTCTTGATAGCAAAATAGTTTACAGCTATTGGAAGCTATATTCTGCATACCAATTTGACTTGTGTCCTTAAATTTGAAACGAAACATATTTTCACTGAACGCAATAATCTAATGAGGATTTGAGTTCTGTTCGGTATTTAGAATTGATTGTGCAATTGTAATAAAATGTTACGGACCAAATTGATCCTTCTTAAAGGTTTAAGATCAACTTTTGACAGAGACAATGAGTTGAAGATCATCAATGCAACTTTCCCTTAATTAAGATTATGATAAATGAACAAACCATAATAATGTATTTGAGATGTTGATTTGTTAATTAAGATTTGTCCATATAATTGTAAACAATCTAATAATTTTTTTTTATCGTTCCAATATGCACAATTATTTTTCACGAAAAAAAAGTAATTGGGTTGAAATTGGCACGTAATACAACTTTGACTTTACTCAAAGTTCTTGTGAAGACCGATAGAACTTTTGTGAAATAAAAAATCACCTTCTTATGATGCCTTGGTGGATATGATAAGAAGCGAGATTTTCAATGAGGAGTTGATTGACCATCTCAACCGAACCTCGATGGCATTTCCACCGCCTCAGAGACAGAGGTGCGGTTTTGTTTCATACTTGGTAGATTTGCAATGGACCCAAGCGGGGAACACAAAAAGCATTAGCCACTTCAACCATAAATGCAAAACCGTTTTTGGCATACGAAGAAGTTGAACCCGATGCACAAAGACTACCAAACCGACCAAGGGGCAGAGGCGGAGGAAGAGGAAGTAGCAACAAGTGTAGAAATAGGTCATATTACACTTATCATTGAACCTACAGTCACGGCACAAATGACTACATGTTTGTGCCACACTACATAGAGACAACGAACTCGTACACTGGAAGGAGGAAGACCTGCCATGCTCTACGGAATGTACCTCTATCCAGGCATGATCAATAGCCTTGGCATGACGAGGTTAGGCGATATTACAGGGATGAATCGCCTAGGCACAAACGTGATGAGGATAGAAACAAGCCTAGGAGTGGCCAAATGCAAAGAAGAGAACCCCCTGCAGATACAGAAAATGCCCACATTAGAGAGATTGATACAATAATTAGGAGTCCACATGTTGAAGGAAAATCAACGAGTGGACAAAGAAATTATGCCAAAAAGGCTAAGGATCCCTGCAACAAGCTACTTGGTCAATAGCACCCCCCGTGGGACTAGCAACACCCCACCAATAGCGTTTACGCGGGAAGATGTTGTTGGCGTACATTACCCCCATTGTGATACCTTGATAGTAAGAGCTATTGTAGCAGGAAATAGCATAAAGCGCATGTTAGTGGTTAATAGGAACTCCGTCAACATCGTGTTTGGAGCTACTTATAACAAAATGTTGATAGATCATGAACTCGCACCCATGATGGCCCCCTATACGGGTTTACTAGCAACGACATCGTCCCTAGAAAAGGAATCACGTTGGCTATAGAGATGGGAACACCTCCTTTTACGGCTCACCATTTCATGGAATTTTTCATTGTAGACCACATGTCCGCTTATCATGATGTGTTAGGATGACCTACATTGAAAGAACTTTGGGCGATTAGATCTATCCACCACTTATGCATGAAATTTCCCACCAATCAAGGCATTACCACTGTCCAAGGTGATCAAATGGGTTCAAGAGAATGCTACCTTAACTCCTTAAGGAAGTCTGAACCTTGAAGCACAAACATGGTTTAGATAGACACTGAAATGCTTGATGCACCTATAGAAGGTCAGACCCCTAAACAAGGGGAAGATGTTGAGATGGTAGACATCCTTGCAAAAGGGGCTATCCATGAAGAAGGGGTTATGGATGCGGGGTAGATCCTCGAATCATGGAGTTGAACTCCCAAGCAACCCCAGCTGAGGAGTTGGAATTTTTCATTGAAGACACGCAAGATCTCAAAAAGTTGCTCTAGGTGGGAAATGAGTTGAATTTAGATGACAAGCTGAGACTCAAGAACTTTCTGCTCAAGAACGTGGATATATTCGCATGGAAGCATGAAGATAAGGTGGACATTGACCCTAAGATTAGTTGCCATCACCTTATTGTCGACCCTAAATTCACTCACCATAGGCAAAAGAGAAGGGCCTCGAACTCATGAAGATACGAAGCCTTGAAGGAGAAAGTGTAAAAACTGATATCCAACTGGTTCATCAAATATGCTGTTTATCCGAAGTGGATATCTAATTCAGTTCCGGTGAAGAAGCACAATGGCAAGTGGAGGATTTGTATAGACTTCTTCAACCTTTATCGAGCATGCTCTAAAGACAGTTTTCCGCTTTCAAGGATTGACCAACTCGTGGATTGTATAGCAAGATATGAGCTATTAAGTTTTATGGATGCATATTCAGGATACAATAAATTTTCATGCATCCATCAACGAGGAAAACACTTCCTTTATAAAATATAGGGGGCTTAATTGCTATAAAGTCTTGCCCTTTGATTTGAAGAATGTCAGGGATACTTACCAAAGACTCGTTAACAAAATGTTTGCCGACCTCATTGGTAAGACGATGGAGGTTTATGTAGATGATATGTTAGTGAAAAGCCTCGAAGCTCCATACCATTTTGAACATCTTGAGACTGCTTTCAAGGTTTTGAGAAAGTATAGAATGAGACTGAATCCACTGAAATATGCTTTTGCGTAACCTCTTGAAATTTTTTAGGCTATATAGTCAATCAACGAGGCGTAGAGGCTAACCCTGAAGAAATCAAGGCCTTATTAGACATGAGATCCCCCTGCAAGCCCAAAGAGGTGCAAAGCCTCACGGGTCATCTTGTAGCATTGAGCTAGTTCATTTCAAAGGCGACTGACCCATTTTTTAAGGTTCTCAAGGGAGGAAAGAGGTTCCAAAAGAGCGAGGAGTGCGAAGTGGATTTCCAGGAGCCGAAGAAGAATTCGGGACAAGCTTCCCACCTCTCAAAACCTAAGAAAGGAGAAGCATTATTGTTTTATCCAGCTGTGTTTGCAAAAATTGTGAGCTCAGTACTTGTAAGGGAAGAAGGTGACATACAACTACCCATTTATTGCGTAAGTAGGACCCTTTTATCGGTAGAGACACGATACACTGACATGGAGAAGCTTACTTTCTCCTTAACAATCGCCTCCAGGAAGTTGAAGCTCTATTTCCAAGCCCACGGCATACCGGTGCTGACCGACTTCCATTCAAGCAAGTGCTTAAGATTCCTGATGCCTCAGGGAGGCTAATGAAGTGGGATGTAGAATTAACCTAGTTCGACATTGTGTATAAGCTGCAAACTTCTATAAATGGGCAGTTATTGGCAGATTTCATAGCAAAATTTACCGAGGCCCTAAATATCGACATGACAATTAAACCAATAGACCCCCTAGCCTGGAACCTGTTTGTTGACGTATCTTCCAGCGAGACAAGTTCGGAAGTGGGAGTGGAGCTGGTAAGCTTAGAGGGGCACAAGTTCAACTGTTCAGTTGCTTCAATAGGCTTGCCCTCTTTAGCAAGGGCATCGCTTTCGCTCATTCAGCCTTATTACAGGCTTCAGTTGCTCCAACGGGCTCACCCTATTTAGCAAGGGCCTCACCTTCGCTTCATTTAGCCTTATTATAGGCTTTAGTTGCTATAACAAGCTCGCCCACTTTAGTAAGGGCTTCGCCTTCGCTTCATTCAACCTTATTACAGGCTTCAGTTGCTTCAACAGGCCCACCCTCTTTAGCAATGGCCTCATTTCTAATCATTCAATCTTATTACAGGCTCCAGTTGCTTCAACAGGCTCACCCTCTTTAGCAAGGGACTTGCATTCGCTTCATTGAGCCTTATTATAGGCTTTAGTAGCTTCAACAGGCTCACCCTCTTTAGCAAGGGGCTCACTTTAGCTTTATTCAGAATTAATACATGTTTCAGTTGCTTCTATTAGCTCACCCTCTTTTGCAAAGGCCTCGCCTTCGCTTCGTTTAGCCTTACGGTTGGTTTCATTTGTGTCTACAAGTCACACAACATTATACCATCAACTTAAAAGTCCACGTATTATATGAATAATTATACATGGATTTTAGGGACTATTGTTAAGCATCGCTTCACAAGACCCAAAATATCCTAAGTGACAAGCAAGCGTATGGCCCTACACCACACCAAACCAAACCAAAATATACTAAAATATCATGAAGCTGATTTGACCAAACCCCCTTCGGCGGCCAAACCAATATACTTACTGATCCCATTAAATTATACTGACCCCTTGGGAAGAGAGTCAGACTGCGAGTAGAAGCAACGCCATAAAAGAAGCTCAATACAAGATCTCTCAGGCAACTTTGTTATGTGATTGATGTGACAATTAACTGTCGTCGCCACCACTACCAACCGATCAAGTCAAAGCCAAAGCCGCTAAGTATTATGGATGCTAAAGTGGTATTGGCATTTAATGCTTGTGATTGTTGATGTCTAAGATAAGAATAATTGCATGGGTGAGGCCACATATCTCTTGACACAACGACTCTCATTTACCCCTTTTTACTATAAAAGTTTACACTTAATGCCATGCGAAAGGTAATGCATGTTTAATCTCTCAAACTATTAATTTGCCATATCACCGTTTTATCCATTACTCTCCAAAAGTTGACCCCCCCCCCCCTTTATATTGGAGGCATACGTCTAAAGCTCTCCCACACTCATCTATTTACTTTTCCTACTGACTTGACCATCAAAATGTGCGTGACTAACTCCACCCCATCGGAGGAAGCCATGTGTGGCTGACGTTTTGTCCAAGTGTGCAGGGTTTGACTTGCGTGAACTGAGAGACCTTAGAATTTATTGATCACGTTAGAGGTACAATTTTTTAGGTCAACAAAATATTTTTTCTTCTAGCCTTTTATACGTGTAAAACAGGCAATGAACACAGAAATTGATGCAACAAACTCTTCTATATACCAATTTTAATAGAGAAACAAAATACTCCCCAAGTGTGACAATTTTCGTTGCACACAGACATAGTGCAATAAATGCTATAATCTACTTACCAAATATCAATAAATACGACAACTTATGGCCTACTGAATCGATTATAATCTTTCGTTCGCATGACATGAAACATTGTTTGAGTTAAAGATAAAATTGTTATGAATGTATTTAATATATATTTAATTGTTGAAATATTTCGATGAGGTGATAAACTAGGTACTTGAGCTAGAGATAAAACTCGTCGTCAACATTTATAAAAATCATGTACGTGTCAATCATTTTAGTTACAATAATAACAAAGAAACCTGTGAGGGTCATGTTGAGGACGAAACTTAAACTTTTATATAAGGCGAGTAATTTTACATCGAAAGGGTCTATAATTTGTAAGAATTCACACGTTTTGCCAGAGAGGAAAAATTGACTTTCTTGCTGTGTTTTAGCAGCTTGTTTGCGGCCATGGGTACATAGAATCCAATGCTTAATGGCGAGTAGATGTTCAAGAAAATCCTTGTCTAGATCAAAATAAAGGAAAAAATAAGAAATTTTACTGTTATGTCGGCCACAGTATAAAATATAAATAAGTAGGCCCCGAACAGATCTATTTGTATTGGGGTGGACCCATATTATAATAATTATTTTCTTGGAAAGAAAAAAGGGGAAAATTAAGGAACTCTTTCTGCTTATGTTTAAGCCTGAGATTGTTGAGATGGATAGAACATGTGCATTAACCTTCTAAAATTGACCTATTTTTAACTCGATAAGGTCGAAAGGGTCGTATAAAAGAAATAATGAAATATAGAATTGCCGATGTTTTTCTCTAGCCATAATTTTTTCTTACTTTTTATCAACATTTTACATACTAATTTGTAAGATAACGTAAACATTACAAATTGATAAATAAAAAGTTATTTTTAAATATATTTAAATAATTTTTTTAAAATATTTTGTTGCTAAAAGAGCTTTTAAAAAAAAATTGTTTAATGTAATTATTTTAGGAAGCTCTTCTATAAGAAATAAAAGTAAAATCTTAAATATCGTCAATCAGGCTTATAATACATTCAACCACACATTGTTATCATCATTTACAACGGAAACATAAGTCTCTTTAGATAATTTGTCATAATATGATGTTTTATTTAGAGGGTTCAATTCATTGGTGGCCTCCAAACTTTATACTTTGCGTCACCATTATCATCCAATTTGATTTTGGTTTATCATAACCACTCAACTGTATATTTGTTGTCACCATGGCTACCTAATTTGAATTTATTTCACCAAAGTCATGTAATTTCATATAATGTTTCACTATAGCCACCCAATTTCATATAAAAAGGTAAATTTTAAATTTCATACACGCACACACACAATAAAATAACATAAAAAGTTATTTTCAAAAAAATGTTTTTTTAAAAAACTTATTTTAAAATTAATGTCTTAAGCTTGTTTTTTCAAAATACGTTTTTATTTTAATTTTTTTTTTAAATTCTGTTTTACCCATTTTAAAATTAATGAAAATAACAACAAGAAGTTGAGTGACCATGGTAAAATGTTATATGAAATTGGGTGCTCATAGTGAAAACATTATATGAAATTGGATCGTCTTTGTAAAATAAAATTAAATTGGATTACCTGGTGATACTAAGTATAAAGTTGAGTGGTCATTGTAAAACAAAATCAAATTGGGTGATCTGGTGATATCAAGTATAAAGTTGGGTGGCCACATTGCCCTTAATTTAGAACATACTTTTGATTTTAGTATACGGTCAAATGAGCATATTCAGTTGTGCTTAATACACTGTCATTTATTTTTTCAAAAATGGTTTAACCTTTTTCAAGCCATTTTCTCACCAAAAAAATTTACTTTTCTACAAAGTTATAAAAAAAAAATAAAATTTGAGCACAATTATTTTTACCTTTGTCATCTTCACATCAAAATTTTACCGACAAAAACGTAACTTCATGAACATTAAGCCCTTGTTTGGTTCCCCATTATTTTTAAAATACATTTTCTCTCTTTTATTTTTAATTACATATTTTTCAATAAAATAATATTAAACACAAACTCAAAAACGTTCTTTATTTTTTAACCATACATTTTCCATCAAAATATTATTCTAAAATATATTTTCGACAAAAATGGGACTCAAAGAGGCTCTTATTGTCTCTTTCAACCCCCAAAGCAACCAAATTCCATGTTGACACAAGCCTAAAATGCTAAGCAAATTGTTTTATCTTCAAAATAACACTTTAAAGTTTGATAAATCCCAAAGATGGTGACAACGAAGCAAATTGTTTTGTCTTCAAAATAACACTTTAAAGTTTGGTAAATCCCAAAGATGGTGACGATATATTGGACAATTATTGGATCCTTAATAATATTCAACATTAATATAATAAATAATTTTCTATTATTGAAATAAGTTCTCGCATACAAAAATGTAGTTTATAAAAATAACTTGAGTAATTGTTAAAATAAGATTATTTGTAAAAGGCATGATACTAAGGTAAGTTAGACGATATTTGTTGACAAGATTACAAAATAAAAAGAAACTAAAGTTTTGTGCATTGTGTTGACCTCGAATATGGCGAGACCCAACTATCAACATATCTAAACTCTTCTCTTGCTCACGTATATATTATTTATACACTTGGATCCTACATTAATTGCACAAGATCGTAGCTCCAGTGGGATGTGAATGTCGCATTCATTTCAATGCTCAAGTCAGACGAAGGTAAATATTTGATGTGAAAAAGACACAATGGATAAAAATATGGGTATTGGACTTGATATTACTATTTTACCTCAAGTTCAATTACGTGGAAGAACCCACTTAAATACTTGACACGCGATCTCATCTTAATGGTTTACTTGTCAAGTACAATGTGTAAATCTATAGTCACCATAAGCCCATGTCTCCATAGCTTCAATTTAAACCGAAAAGTTGTGATCTCACAGGGCATCTTTGTTGCTGTCACATCAATCAATTTTTGCAATATAGGGCGTATTCGGTAGAGATTAAAATCGAATTAAAATTGAAAAATCAGCCGTTATTGCTGACTTTTATTAGATGAGGAGAATCCAATAACAGCTATATTTTCAATTTTAATTGACTTTTAATCTCTACCGAACACGTCCATACTTTGTGCAACTTGGTTGAGGTGAGACGAGACAGATGCTCATGCCTCAGGTAACAACTATTCTTTTCAAGGCACCCAAGGACGACCTAATCATCTCGAAAAATGCATGTTGAAGAGGAAATGTGAAACAAAGTTCTAATCTTGCATGAGCTTTTGCTTAGCTGGCTGTCAAATGTGGCCTGCCTCATAGATGTGCGCAACACATTGTAAGCATGTTGAATCTAGTACTATATACCTGACTGGAAAAGAAGAGTTTTGCTTCATCTACATAAGCAAATCAACATAAATGGGCCAGAATACTCACACATGCGGGTCCCGCGAATTTTTTTTTTGGTTTTTCAAATACACGGTGGACCCCATACCAATGTGAGTATTCTGGCTCATTTATGTGGAAATGTTTCTGTACTTGGAGAAAAATGTGGAAAAGAATCATGTTGTAATCCTGTTTCACGTATATTTGTTGCATAAATCATTGAAAAGGAAAATGTTTAATTGATTAGCATTGTTTGTTCCCATTATTTTCAAAATATTTTTCTGTATCTTATTATCAATTACACATTCTTTAATAAAATAATATTAAACGTAAATTCAAAATTTTTCCTTACTTTTTAACCATACATTTTTCATCAAATCATTATTTTAAAATGCATTTTTGACTAAAAATAAGGTTCAAACAAATTCTCATGTGAATCATTCTTCTGAAATAGTAATTACTTGACCATAAAATAATAGGATAACAGAGGGAATTGGACTGTTAAACTGTATTAGACAGCCGACACTTTTGAGGTTTCCAAAGGAAGTAAAATAGTACTTAACAAGACCAAATTTTAAATTCTTTACATTTTAGTCCTTAATTTTCATTGTTCATTGATAAATGCTGATTTTTCTTTTCTTTCCACAGGTGTTTTTTTTCATCGTGCGTCTGTTTAACATAATTTATTTGAATTTTTATCTTCAAACCTATTTTTAATCATACAATCTCCCAATAAAATAATTTTACTTGTAAACCCATAATTTTTTTGTATTTTTAATCACAATTTTAAAAAAATAAAAGTCATTTTTACTTTAAATAATCTTTTCGAAACAAACTCTTACATTCGAGACATTATGCATTTTGTGGCCTAGTGAAAATTTGACCCAAATTGCATACTCTGGAAACGATAGTCGTGTTTTCAACAACGAACATAAGTTTTTGAAACAATATTGTTATAATGAAATGATTAACATATGGTGGTAGTCAAATTAGGCAACTCAAAACATTTTCCCCTATATATGGTATTTTTGTTTTAATTTATTTTTAATTGGTTATAATTAATTACATATGAAGAGTTGCCCTTTTATTAATGGTCAAATAAAGGTCAAGCTTTTAATTTTTAGTCAACTTTCTCTAGAAGGTTTATGTACAAATGACCTTCATTATCTATAAAATTTAAGGTTTGAGACTTTGCACGCAAAAATGAAAGGTTCAGGACCTCAAGACGCTTTTTTAAAAGATTGAGACCTCGAATGCAATTTACCCTATATTTCATGCTAAATGGAGCTCCTTGCTGTTCTCGAGGTGCTCTAAAACGTTCGCTCATTCCGTCGTTTAACACAAATTTTCATTCCATTCTTCACCAATGTATTTCTTAAGCTAGGAATTGTTTAGGTCTAACTTCTTGATTCGTGTTCTCTTCTATTTTGTCTTGTCAACACTTTAGCGGCCTTTTTTTTTTTACCCATTTTTTATGAACTTTTCCAAACATTGGATTTTACCTAGAAATACAAGTTCAAACTAAATAAATAGAAATTCACTTAAATATACTAAATTTTACTTTAATGTAGGTGCATAAATAGGAGTAAAAATACTCCTCCCATGTTCAAACTAGAGGGTTGAAACATAACATGGAAAATTACCAAAAAAATAAAAAGTAAATTAATCATTTTTAATAACAAAGTCAACTATTTAAAACTTTTATTTTACCTCAAAACGTCAAAAATTATACACGTGATTCACATACTACTTGTTTGGAAGAAATTATAATGGGATTATAATGAAGAAAAGTAATGTATCTTAAGAAATAAGAGGATAATAACTATGTAGCAATTATGAAAGTGTGATTAAAATTAATGTTGACTTTAACTTCAAATTATAATGAATTTATAATTTTTTTTCCAATACATTTATAACTCTTTTTCATTAAATTTTTATGATGTTATTTGTAGGTTTTTATAATGTTGCTGCTTGTTTAATCAATTGCATTTTTCCTTCACACTAGACATTTTAAAGCCTTCATTTATATTACTTTTTGACTAATATTTAGGTTCATGCTCCTCAATTTTTGCCACCACGTTACTAACTTTTTCATTTATTTCCAAATTATTATTAATAATAATTTATATATAAATAAAATTATTGAATTGTTATTTTGCAGCTTATTTATAGATAAGTTCTACTATATTAATATTTAAAAAAAAATATCATCCCCACTAAAAAGAAATCTTGGATCCGATTTCTCTTCTTATTTGTGTAGAAATTAAGAAAAATACGACTTCTTATTCCAATAAAACTGAATTACATAATAAAAGTGTTTATATAGACTCAATTGAAAATATAGAAAAATATAGAAAATAGGAAACCTACCAATAATAGGAAACAAGTAAATAAATAATAAAATAATCTAACATCCCCTCAAACTCTTGATGATACTTCTAGAAGTATGGTGAGTTTCCCAAATAAGAAACAAAAACGCAAAGTGAAGTGCGCATTGGTAAACACGTCGACAATTTGCATGGAAGAAGGAACGAAAGGCAATGTGATGGTGCCAAGTTGAAAATGATGTCGAGAGACATGACAATCAATTTCAATATGTTTGGTCTGCTCATGAAATGTCAAATTACGTGCAATCTGAATATAAGAGAGTGGGTTGATGAAGAGAAATATCAATATCTACAAGCAACCAACAGAACCAAACTATCTAACAAGTAGTAGAAGCAATGGAACGATATTCTGCTTCTGTGGAAGATCTAGAAACAACATCTTGCTTCTTACTCTTCCAAAAAATAAGAGAATCACAAAAAAATAAAAATAAAAAATACAGAAGCCAGTGGTGGACTTGCGATATGTAGGATCACCAGCCTAATTAGTATTAGAGTACACACAGAGCTCTAAGGATGAAGTAGACGGAAGTAAAAGACTCTGAAATTGAGTGCCCCGAAGATACCTAGAATATGAAGAACAGTAGCCCAATGAGTTGTAGTGGGCGCAATAACAAACTGACTAACTGCATGAACAACATGTGTAATATCTGGATGAGTGATGATGAGATAAACCAAGCTACCAACAATAGTACAATATAAACTAGGATCCGACAAGGGAGAGCCATTAGACGGAGAGTACCGAGCATTAGTCTCAAGAGGGGCATCGATAACCTTATTATCAGTAAGATGCGCATGCTCAAATATATCAGCTATATACTTGGACTGGGATAAAATATAACCTTTAGGAGAGGAGGAGACCTTAATGCCCAGAAAATAACATAGTGTGCCCAAATCTTTCACTGCAAAGCAACGAGCTAACTCAGACTTTAAAGATGTAATTCCGTAAACACTATCACCAGTAATAATCATATAATCAACATATAAAAAGAGCAGAATACGACCTACATCAGTACATTTGATAAACAATGTCAAATCATGATGACTAGGATGAAAACCAAGCGAAGTAATCACAGTAGAGAACTTCTCAAACCAGGCTCGAGGTGCTTGTTTGAGACCATAAAGGGCTTTTCGGAGCTTGCAAACTTCACCAGGTTGGTGAGAAACACCAGGATGAGGTTCCACGTAAACTTCTTCATGAAGATGACCATTCAAAAAGGCATTTTTGACATCCATCTGAGATATGTGCCATCGACGAACAGAAGCAACATCAATGAACGTACAGACAGTAGTCATTTTTACAACAGGGGTGAAAGTCTCCTCATAATCCATGACATATCCTGAGAATAACCTTTAGCAATAAGTCGGGCTTTGTATCTTTCAATTGGTCCATTGGACTTACTTTTGATTTTGTAGACCTAACGAGAACTAATGGCGCGTTTTCCTGGTGGTAAAGATACCAAGTCCCAAGTACGAGTCTGGTGCAAAGCAATAAGTTCCTCAACCATAGCATCCTGCCAAAGTGGGTTACGAACAACCTCTTTATAAGATAAGGGCTCAGAAAGACGATGAATAGAAGCTAAAAATGAAGTAAAAGAGCTAGAATAACAAGAGTAAGAAAAATATGGTAGCTTAGTAGACTTACAAACGCGTGTAGACTGGCGAATATGAGGAGGAACCATAGTTTCATGAGATGTTTGGGTAGTCGCATGAGGCGGAATAGGTGTATCAAGAACCAAAATACCAGAATCTACAGAGCTATAAGTGGGAAACCTGTAAGATGCATTATCTAAAACTGGAGTAGGGGGTAATGCTTCCTTAGTGTCAATAGTGAAGGGGTCAATGCGAATAAGATCAAACTTGGTTATATTTTGAGGACTAGCAAGAATAGAAAAGAATGAAATATGCTCAAGAAACACAACATAACGAGAGACATATAATTTTTGACTGACTGGATCAAAACAACGATATCCTTTTTGACCTACACCTTAGTCTAGAAAGACACACAAAGCGGATCAGGAGGAAAATTTATTACACTCGACATGAGGTCGTAGGACAAAACAGGTAGAACAAAAAACACTCAACGAAGAATAATCAGGAGCATATCCATACAACTTCTCAAATGGTGACATAACTGAATTGTGTGAAGTTGGAATCCTATTAATCAAATGAGCAGCAGTAAGAATTGATTCTCCCCAAAATGCACTAGGAACATCGGCAGGTAGTAAAAGAGAACGGGTTGTTTCAACAAGATGCATTGTTTCCTTTCTGCAACACCATTCCGTGAAGGAATATCTGTACAAGAAGTTTGATGAAATCAAAACGAAAACACTTTACGATAGCCGAATGTTGAGTTTTTACAAGAGCTATGAAGTTATTGAAAATAGTAAGATAATCAGAACGACGTTTCATAAGATAAATCCAATAATAACGAGTGCAGTTATCAATAAACGAAACATAATATCGCGACCCCCTCTTTTACCATAAGGGAAGGTCCCCACACATCATAATGAACAAGATTAAATGGATCAAGAGAAAAAGAAAGGCTTCTATAAAATGGTAAGGCAAAAATTTTTTGCTAACTTTTAACAACTACAATTAGAAATATCATAAGTTTTTAAATTTTCTAATACTCTAGTATAAGCTAAAAACTGTAAACGAGAAGCTGAGACACGACTAAATGAGAATACCATAAATAAAAACCAGAAGACGAACGACTCAAACGAAAAGATGACAAATCCACACTAGAAGCTGCAACTTCCAGTACTTTGAGCTGATCCAAAACATAGAGTCTCACTTGCCTACGGCTTGTCCCAATTAGCTTCTGAGATTGCGGGTCCTGCACATAACAAGTGGAAGAAGAAAAAAATGATTAAGTATCCCAACTCATATAATTGACTAACAGAAACAATATTCAAAGTAAGACTAGGAATGTAATAAACATCTGGAAGAGACAAACAAGATGTAACAATTGAACCAACGCCTACTAATGCATAGGAGTGCCATCAGCAACACAATTGACATAGACGAATTGAGAGAAAAAGTACGTGATGATAGATTAGGTGACATATGATGAGAGGCGCCAGAATCTGAGATCCACAAGGAAGAAGATATACCTGAAGTACTAGAAAATGACAAACCTATGTGAGAGGAAGCAGACATGGCATGTGGCTGTGAGGCAAGAAACTTTTGAAACTGCTCAAACATATACGGATCTAGCGATGGTGCAACCACTGCATTTTTAAGCTGGGGTGATTGATTGCCAAATTTCCTTGGAGGAATCTGAGATGGTAGTGGTGCCACTAAGGTCGTCGTTGCTACTGTTGGGGTTGCGGTGGTTTAACTTTATTCAACAGTAATGGGAATAATAGTCACCGAGCCTTCCAGTGGCCTTTTTCTTATAGATAGCACATTCATTAGAAGAAACCTTCGAATTCAACTTATTTTGATTATTATTCAGGGGTCTTTGAGGCACTGACTGCAAAAACAGATGGAGTAGACGTTAGGACAATCCCTTTGTTTGCCTGAGACTTAAGACATATCTCCTCAGCTAAAAGTTTATTGACCACCAAATCAACAAAATGGAGTGGACTACGATGCAAAATTGTCCCACGTAATCCTTCAAAATCGTGATGGAGGGCCATCAGAAATTGTGCCAGTCCTTGCTCGTCTCTACGAGCGATGTAAGGCGGGAATGCTTATAATTCGATGGACTCGATAAGTGCTAACTGAACCCATGATTCTGACAAGTCAGAATAAAATTCTTGAATACTCAAATCCTTCTGCTGAAGAACACGAATATCTATCTCCAACTGATACTGTTTTGCAAAGTTAGACTGCATGTATAGTCTTGCCAATGATCTCAAACTTCTTTGGTTGTCTCATACTTTGCCAACTGAGCACCTATAAAGTGCATAACATAATTATTGATCCAAGTGATAATCTTCAAATTATCAGCCTTCCAAACATCCAACGATTCTACATAATCATAAGCCGCAACATAACCCCATATAGATTTGCCCCTCAAAAAACTCTTCAAAACATAACTCCAATACGATTAATTTTTTTCATGTAATTGCACACTAATCGATTGGAGAGAATCATCTTTACGACCAGCTATGATGAGGAAAAAGTGAAGAAGACTAAAAAATAATCACCAAACAATAAACGAATTCAAACTGAAATGCGAAATTAAACCAGAATCTAAGTAAGAAGAGCGAAAGCGAGCGAACGGTAGCGAAATTGATGCAAAAAATAAAAGAAAACGATTATACAGACATACCAAAAACAGTCGTGGTTAAGAATAATATTTCTTCAATAAGATGAACAAAATCCATGGAGGAATGGTGACTCTGATACCATGTAGAAAATAAGAAAACTAGAGCTTCTTATTTCAATAAAACTGAATGATGAAATTATATAATAAAAGTGTTTATATGGACTTACTAAAAAATATAGAAAAATAATCGAAAACCTACCAATAATAAGAAACCTCCTAATAATAGGAAACAAGTATATAAATAATAAAATAATCTAACAATTTGTACATTTTAGCTTTTAACGATATCTTCTTATACATTAAAGTGAGCATACAGTGTTTATATTGAGCAACTGTACAATTTTGATTGTGTTTTCTTCGAGGAAAAGGAAAAAGAAAAAGAAAAAAAAAGGAAGAAAGTCAATCGTTTTTGTTGTAAATGTGTTTGAAGATTTGACTGAAAAGTGATCCAAAAATTAAAATTTAGTTTGCCTATTTTGTACTTGTTTAAAAATTTCGAATATTTTTAAAAATATATAGAAATTTCAATATAGAGTTTTTTTTTTCCTCTAAAAAATTGTGGTCGAGTCATAAAAAATAAAATAAAATAATTCTCATAAGAGACTCTAGTGTTCTAGTTAAAGCCAAGTAATAAACCTCGTACTTAAAAAATTTAGATCTAACAAAAATAAATCGCGAAGTTAGAGCTAGAATAATAAAGTTAGACCTTATGTTATTTTGTTGTGATAAATAAGACTATAAGAGTCGATAAGGAAAACTTCACATTGGTCTATGCCATTTTGATAGTTCCTAATTAAGCATTTAGAAAAAAAATTGAATCAACATTTCTGTCTTTTGATGGTGATTTTGCATTTGTCGATCCTTTTGATGTTCTTTGTGTACAATTAACCTAAGGGAAAATTACCTAAAATCTTACCATTAAAGATTAGTTTTCATTAACAACGGTGTTAAGTTTCATATTCAGATTTCGTGTGGTAAATAAGATTATTAATTGTAATTAACAAAAATATAATTACACTTAAAAACTTCATTTCCAAACCCGATCATTTTTCCTATCCCTTCTCTCTGTCACAGACCACCAACGGAGATACCATCACCATTGTTGGTGGCATTCACGATGTCGTCAATGCCACCACTATTGACATCCACCGATCTACTAGATTTGGCTCTGAAACCGCCAATCTATCTGATAATAAACCTCACTCGTGGATGCTTCATCTTCTATCTCTTTACCACCTAATCTACCCACCCCATCCCTATTCCCACCCACCCACCACTTTGTAACATCTCTCTGGCATTGATGCGCGTAGCGGCGCCTTGCTTCATTGATGTTATAGAAACGAGAGACTGAAAAATGTTCCGTCCTTCTTCATATTTTGCTTCGCGATCCTGAATTTCCAACCAGCCCCCTTTGCCCGATACAAGTACTAGCTTGAAAATGGAAAAAATAAGATCCAATTACATCGTTAATTGGCATTGGCAATTTGGTCCATTTGGTTTCAAATCGTCTTCTCAGGTTCTTGGTAATGAACCTAGCTGCAGTGGTTGCTCACTACTCCCTATTCTAACTAGGATTTTGATGCATAAGAAGAGTTACATATTCATAGGATTTTTATCAGATTTATTATTTAGGCAGAGTTTGGAATGGTTGTTGGTATTTTGCAAATGGTGCCAGTGATTTTCTGATATGTGAGATTGTTTTGTTGCTGTTGGTGGTTCTGTTGGTGGTGTAGGCAGTGATGGCTTTGTTGCTGGTGTTCCGTGTGTTCGTGGTGAGGTGGTGCATGTTTGGTTCTTGACGTTGTTGGAAGTGGTGGTGGCAGCGGAAAGTGGGTGTTACCAAGTCTATTTTCATATTGATTGTCTGTGACCAGATCTATGTTAATTGTGATGGTATGTGACTTGGTTAGATACAGTCACGAATTAGACGACATGGCCATAAACAGTCACACTGAAAATAAATTTGATTACGTTGAGTCGCATAAAACACAAGTCAGTAAAGGTAGTATTTATAATCGTGAATTTAAATTGAAAGTGGTAGTAGTGGTGCATTGGATGTGATGGTGGTGGTGATTGATGGTGGATTGTGGTGCTGGTTTGCAAAGTGCGCAAATTTGTTTGTGATGACCATATGTGATCAAATATGTGTTTAATGTGATTGGTGTAATAAATTATATATTAACTGTGACGTGTTGTGACTTGGTCACATACTATCACAGTTAAGATTGATCTGATTACAGACAATTACATTAAAGATAAATTTGGTTACAATTAATCACATTGAAAATAAATTTGACGACAATTAGTCACATATAACGCATGTTAGTAACTTGAAAATTTTCCAGAGATGGGGTGGGGTAATGTGTAATCTCCAGTTTTCAATTTCTGGAAATTTTTTTGGGGGTGGGGGTGAATATATAGATTAAATTTAATTTTATATTATTATTTACCACATGAACTATGAAATATTTCAACGAATTTGTTAATTGTGAAATGTGGTTCCTGTAGTAATTATGTATTGTTCCCTTAACTTAATAATAAAGGAATAGTTTAACGTTTTTTCTTCGACACTTAAAGCAATCGAGTCTATGTGCCACAAATTGCAACTTAGCATGATGATAATGTCCTGATGATGGGACGAGGGGAGAGATTGACTTGATATGAGTTTAATAGTTTGTTGTAATGAAAACGAGTTCGCGCATTGAGTAGAAACCTTGGTAATTGAGTTTTGGGAAATCGCTTTACGGAGAGCTCTCCTAAGAAGTTAAGTAACTTCCCACCAAGACAGACTATTATCAGAGTTCGCTTGATTAGGAAACTTATGGGCCCAAGACAACTGCCTTGGCAGTGGAATTATCATAATTGTAGTACAATCTTGTGAGGGCAATAACTTAAGGATCTTGTATTTCTTGGGGTTGAAACTTTTTGGACTTGATTATTGAAGATTTTAGTTTCACTGCGAATGAAATGGAGCATCATTTAGAGATCGAAAACATCAATAGTTAAAAATATGATTCATTGATCAAAAGACATCTATTGGTGTCACTTGAACCCTGGTGTAGACCAACTAGAAGGCAGCCTTGTGGCACAAAATGAGCAATCCTTAGGGGTCATTGGGTCACCTAAGGGCCTACTTTAGACACCTTTAGGAAAAGGTTAAAATACTCATATGTAGTTGGGTACCTCTAGAAGGCGAAAGATAGTCAAATAGAGTCAAAAAAATTGTACAACGATGCAAAAATAGTTCTGATGTGAGACTAAAAAAGTCAGCCCGTGACACTATGGAATGTTTCGAAATTTGATTATCGACAACATTTTTCATGGTCTTGCTTGTCCCTAAGATGCTGAAGAATTTAGTTACGCGAGAACATGATTTTCTTCTTGGCTATGATATTTCATAAGATTGAAATCGCCTTTAGCAATTAGCAAAATAAGGAAAATATTTTTTGTACATCACACAATCTTCCATAAAATAATATTATACGTAAATAAAAATTTTTCCCTTTTTTCCCTCCAAAAAAATAATACTTCATAAATTATAATTTGAAATATGGTGCCAAACGGGGGCATAATGTTTTATGTAATGTTAAGGTTTCAAAATGTAAGTAGAGAAATTATTCGATTGATAAAATTTTGATCCAATTAAATTTCGACATATTATTTGTTGATAAACCATTATATAAGTTATTATATATATTTAGCACAATCAACAGAATAATATCCCATAACCAATTTATTCTAAAATGTGAACCAATCCATCAGAATGGTTGGAAACGCATTTATACTCCACTGACGGATGGAAATGCCCTTTCCCTTGTTGATTAATACCAAATGTATTTTTGATGAGGTAAGCATTTGTTTGGTAACATATTATTTGAACAATCATGCTCGGTGTACATAATTTTTTGTCCACCTATTTGACAGTTGATAGAACGATCGTT
>CAIGRK010115984.1:0-10995 GCA_903798315.1 Fraxinus greggii
AAGGCTAAACTGAAAATATGGCATTTTCAAAGTGCTATTTACACGTATTTCCTGCTTTTAAGCTCTAATGTTGTTTTTCACTCATCATTACGAGTCGTTTGAAAAAAAATTAACGTTATTGTTTATCACGTTATAGGAGTCATTAGTTACGAGCAAAAGAAAAAGAGAAAAAATTCCAATACTCCCGAGTCTAGAAGTACTGAAACTCGGTAGTCCCATATACAACGTATTGTAATCAATTATTTTCATTAATGTTATGTTGCTTACAATTTGTTTTTGTAACTTAATTTTTGACCCAAAATAAAAGAATGTTTGACTCCACCGCTACACCCCACAACTAAGTTCTAACTATATTAGAAGAGTTGCATCTCAAATTTTCTTGAAATTTATGTTCTGAGCTTGTTTGGGAGGGATTTTAATCGGATTAAAATTGAAAATATAGTCATTATTATTAACTTTTGTTAGACGATAACGGTTAAATTTTCAATTTTAATCGGATTAAAATCCTTCCCAAACAATATTTTATGAGAATATGATTGAAAAACGACAAATAATTGAATTAAGGTGTATTAATTCATTCTGTTTAATAGATTCATATCGTCTAAAGTAACATAACAAAATATACATAACTTGTCATTTTAAAAATACAATATAACCCAATTAATTGAGATGACACGACACTCCCACAAATAAGTATTGGAAGAATTGCTTCACTTAATCACTTAAAAAAGAGTATAATTAATAAAATTATATTTGTATATTTCTTTAACTTTTTACTTGCGATATGTGAATATGCATTTGGTGTGGATGTGGTGGGTGAAGGGTAGAGTTGCATTAGTCAACAAGTGAGAAAAATAAGCCCATACTACTATAAAAAAAATTATAAAAAAAAATAAAAAAAATGATTTTTCTTGACTTGTTCTTGTTCTACTTCTCTGACTTTAATTATATGGATTCTAGATAATAAGTTTGTATCCTTGATTTGCTGTGAGAATGGGTTAATAAGGTTAAGAAGAAGTGACATTGTCAGCAACGCACGTTCAACCACTAGTGATTGAAAAAGACAAATAATTGAATTAAGGTGTATTAGTTTGTTCTGTTTAATAGATTCATATCGTCTAAATTAATACAACAAAATATACATAACTTGTCATTTTAAAAATACAATATAACCCAATTAATTGAGATGAAGTATTGGAAGAATTGCTTCACTTAATCACTTAAAAAAGAGTATAATTAATAAAATTATATATGTATATTTCTTTAACTTTTTACTTGCGATATGTGAATATGCATTTGGTGTGGGTGTGGGTGAAGGGTAGAGTTGCATTAGTCAACAAGTGAGAAAAATAAGCCCATACTACTATAAAAAAAATTATAAAATAAAATAAAAAAGGATTTTTCTTGACTTGTTCTTGTTCTACTTCTCTGACTTTAATTATATGGATTCTAGATAATAAGTTTGTATCCTTGATTTGCTGTGAGAATGGGTTAATAAGGTTAAGAAGAAGTGACATTGTCTGTAAATAGGATTAATTCAAGTTGACATAAATTAAGAAAGTTCTAAAGTCTCGATCATCCTCCTTTGAATTTGATGTAGTCGAGAGAAGGACTTGCACAATATTTTCTAATCCTAAAATCGAACTTTCCATCTAGAGATGAAACCCCATAACCTAAACAACTCATATAAGAGTAGAACACATAACCATTGAATTCACAACTATGTTGTGCAATTATAATACACCGAATTTATCATAGTCTAAATTTATCGTAATTATACATATTGTGCATGACTGATCGGCAATGATAGATTTTACCACAAAAAAGACATTTATAAAAAAAATTTTAATATTCATAAGAGAGATATTTATAAATATATATATATATATATATATATATATATATAGAATGTTGTGATTGCAAACGATTTATTTTTATTTGATCAAAGTTAAACATTAATTTTAACCACACGTTTATTAATATTATTAATTTATTATATATACATTTTGCGAGACCCACTATTATTTCTATTTAAAAAATGCTAATACGCTCGAATGATGTATCTTTGGGACCAAATGACCCAAAAAAAAGTGTTTATTATCAAATTTAGTAAAAGTAAATGTATGAAAGTTAGGTGGGAATGACTAATCAAAATGATAGTGGCCAAAATCGATTGTCGAACCAAACAATTAAGGATCCAAATTATTAATGCCGCTTAAAAAAAGTAGATTATCTCTACCTACCACCACCTAATACGTGTCCCCACTTCCAATTGCTTAAAAGTGGGATAAAAAAAATTGATTATTGCTTATAGATTAATTATTCTTGTGGTTATATACAATAAATCTTAATAAGCAAAGTTACGATAAATTCACCTTCACACCTCTGGTTATATGGAGGAGGGATAGGGGTGGCGACTACCCCTACATAGAATGTTATATTTTGTATTCGATTCACCATTTTCGAAAAATATAGTAAAATGTATTTCGAAAATAAAATCAAACATATGTTTCTTAAATTCTGCCTGTTTGGCAAAGGTGTGAAATTCCCTTTCTGTCCTCTCTTTTCCACCTGGATTGAAGGCCAACATTATGACGTCAGTATGGTCAATCCTGACGTCTGCCAGCCCTTTATTTGGAGTCTCCGAGAGAACATATTCAGCCTCGATCACCCTTCCATTGTCTCCAAGTGTTTTGTGACGATTTTTCAATATTTTCGGACAGTCAGAATTGCTCCAATCGTGACAAATCCACTGTTGAAAAAAAAATTTTAAATTATGACTCATATTACAAATAACACTAGTACAATGTTGAAATTATTCGGTTAAAAGTGCTTTACTTACCTTCATGAAAATGACGTCTCCATCAAGTACGTTTACAAACATATTTCCAACAACGTGTTCAATGCTTGCATACACAACCTCAACTGAAGGTTCAAACGAGTAGCTTCAACGAATTTTTGTTATCACTGGAACATAATTTTTTGTACCTGTACAAGATGAAATAACTTGAACAACATGAGACGAATCAAAATTTATGCCTCGACTGAAGGTCACATAGATATGATCAAATTTAGTGATGCCCCCATTCCACATCCGACATTGACTAAAGTGAGATTATCAAATCCTTTCTAGGTTTTAAGAATTTTCTTCATTATGATGGTCGAATGATTTGACATTGCTTCATTCAAAATCTTGGATTTGTGCCTGGTACTCAAATGCATTCATTCCACATGCTTTGTTAAATGGAATTGCACCTTCAAGAATTGCATCCTTTTAGGCTGTACCATAATTAAAGTGATTAGACAAATTTTTTTTCCTGATAAAATAGTTATTCCTTTAATTGAACAATATTAGAGACGAGAGATATATAACAAAATTAAATACATACAAGCATGGATGAGTGTCATATATAGTTTTCAACAATTTAGCAAAGGAAGCAAGATTATGTGATAAATCTTGCAAGTTTGACAGATTATCTTGTCTGATATGTGTGGATTTATCGTACGACGTATGAACTGATCCTATAAAGAGTATAACGAATAACCACGGAGCATATGACGGTTTATAAAGATTAGGGAGATATTTGATTGTTTGAAAGCTTTTCGAGTTGAGCAATTATTTGCATGTTTGGCTAAGTTTAAAAAGTTACTTTACCGTTTATATTTTGAGGAAATTACATAAATCCAGGTATTTAAAGATAGCATTTTAAAATCAGATCTAAAGTTTATTTATTCAAAAATCAGGTAATATATAAAAACCCTAATTAATAACCCTAATTTATCAATCTCTAATCCATCCCCCCTCTCTTGTGCGTCCTCTCCCCTCCCCTCTCCTCTTTGTGAATATCTACTCCCTCCCCTCTCTCGCACCTTCTCTCCCTCAACTTCCCTCTCTCTGTGAATGGAGTGAAGCTGCAACGAAGAAGTGACGTCGTGCTATCACCACCACGGAAGTAGCACCGTGATGCTGCTGTAATGGAAGGAGACCAAAGCTTCTTCGCGCGGAGGCACAGCAGCTGGGCTTTGTGGCGGTAGGGACGGAGCTCGAATCGTCGCGAGTTGCAGCGATAGCGTGACACGGCAAAATTTTCAACCACCCTCAATCCATTTTCGTCGGCTAGAATGAGCTTGAATCGTCGTGAGTTGCGGCGATATTTGGTGGTGTCTCTCTGTTGGTGTGATCTGGTGGCGGTGTATTTAGTGGTGTCTCTAAGTTGGTGCGATCTGGTGGTGGTTGTGGTGTGATGTGGTGGTGATGTCTGTGGTGGTGTTGGCATCGACGGGGGTGGAGGTGGTGACAGGTTTGTAGTAGGTGGTGGTGGATCTGATTGCGGATTTGAAATTTTTTTGGTTGGATTTGGTGGTGACGATTTTGTTGGTGGTGATGTTGTGGTGGTGGCGCTGACGCTTATGGGGTTGGCGATGGATCTGGTGGCGACAACGGGGCGGTGTTTATTGGTGGCCGGAGATCTGGTGGTGATGCTTTTTGTTGGTGGTGTCAGTATCTATTGGTGGCGGCTTTGTTGAGGTGGTGTTGTGACGGTGGCAGCGGTAGGATATTGTTTGTGACCAATTATTTGGTTGATTTCTGAACAAATATTGGTGGTGGATCGAGATTGAGGATTGGGTGATTTGGTGTAAATGACTAACTATTTGGTTATTATGACCTTAAAATTCGATAATTTATGACTTACAAATTTGAAAATGTATGATCGATTCTTGATTTGTGACCAATGAAATAAATTGCGACGTATAAAATTTTTGATTTGTGATTTTGAAATAATTGTGACCAATTAATTTGATAATATGTGACCAGTGGATAAATTGTGACTCGTAAGTACGGACCTGTGACCATGAATTGTATAATTTTGATTTTAGTATATTTAATTAATTAATAAAATACCTGATTTTGCCATTTTTAAAATTTAATACCTGATTTTTGCAATTGTGAAAGATAATGTCCGATTTGTGAACTCTTCCCGTTTAAATATTTAATAATCGAACAAGTTTGTGGCTAGGGCTGGATCTATGGGCCAATACAATCTTTTTCTTCATGGGTTTACAGAGTTTTCTTGTAAGAAAATTAGGCCCATGTGGGCCAACTTGGTCCCCTACATCTGGGCCAAACTGGGACATGGTTGTGTCGGGGCCTTGGGGCCACGTGCAAAGCAATTCGAGCTGCCCCAACTTAGATAGTATAATACATTTCGACACTCCATATGCATACTTGTATCAAAAATCTCTCGCAAAAAATGTCACCAACTTTTAATAAATAATAATTCAACGTTTGGAAAGGCAGGTGTAGGACGCCACTCTCCAAAGTCCAACCCCATTTCAGTACCAGCCCTCCTCCCTACAAGAGCAACCGAGAAAATGGGACAGATGGCTTAAGAAAATTACCCTCGATCCAATAAGATGATTCTTTTCGAGGATTTTCCTAGTATAGTTTCTCTTTACTTCTTCATGTCGGATCATAATACGGACTTGACCTACCTATGGATGCCATGCCGGGCTCTCTCTTAATTAGAAAATCGATTTTCAAGGTAAAGCAATCTTAGGTAATTGGGCCAGAAGTTTCAAAATGACTGAAAGTCCAGGCCCAAACTAATAAACGGAGCCCTAAAATGAAAACCAGTTATCCCTTCCTCCTCCTTAACCTCAACACTCTCCAGACTGCAAACCCTCAAAATCGAACAGAAAATGCCGGGTCCCGTCATCGAAGAAATTAAAGCTGAGGAAAAGTTTCAGGTAACATTTTAATATTAGATCAATACCCCCTTTTTGTGTTTTATATTCACATATATACATACATCTCTTTGTGTGTATGCGTGGATTAAATTCGCTGTTTATTGTTGATGGACTGAAGGATGAGCCAGTGATAGAGGACGTGAAAGAGGATGAGGACCATGAAGATGATGCTGAAGATTCCGATGAGGAAGATGACGACAAGGAAGATGGTAGCCCAGGTCCCTTTTCGACAAAACTAATTATTTTCTTCCTATCTATGTTAATTTAACTATACTTATCTCCTCCTGGCATTTTTTTATGTTGAGGATATGGGTTTGAAAAGTGGTAGGCACTCATATCAGGCTATATTTTGTGGGGTTTTACATGGCCATAAGGAATGTATTGCATGATAGCTGCAAACTAGAAGAATGATCGAGATGAGGAGTAAATATTAGTTTTCATTTGAACTTTTATTTGTTTTGTCAAGATTAAGCTTTTAAGAGAGATGGTTAATATGCTTAGAACCTGAAATGGTACTTTTATGTTGCATAATTTCAATTTGTTTGGACATAGGCTTTGGCCTCGAGGTGAACCTCACTCAGGTCTTTCATCAAGGGCCTGCCATTTGTCTGAGTCTAGCACGTTCTGCTTATTGAGGCGAGCTGATTGAAGTGTGCTCTTGTTTGTCTTGCCTGGCTATCCATTATTCTCTTGCATGATTCTTTCTTCTTTGTTGTTGATTATAATGAACACGAAGCTGTAATCAAAATGATAATTTTTAACTTGTATTACCAATGCATATATTTTACTTCCTTTATGATTAATTTGATGCAAAAGTATATACAGGTGGCAATGAAAGTTCTAAGCAGAGCAGAAGTGAGAAGAAGAGTCGTAAGGCCATGTTGAAACTCGGAATGAAACCTGTTCCTGGTGTTAGTCGGGTCACCATTAAGAGAACCAAAAATGTAATCTTCTATACATTTTTCACTCTGGATGCATCTTTGATCTTTCTGTGGGAGCTGTTTGATAAATCTTACAACCAATTCATGAAATTGCAGGTGTTATTTTTCATCTCAAAGCCTGATGTTTTCAAGAGCCCAAATTCTGATACCTATGTCATTTTTGGAGAAGCTAAGATTGAGGATTTGAGCTCTCAGCTGCAGACACAAGCTGCCCAACAATTCAGGATGCCTGATATGGGTTCTGTAATGGCTAAATCTGATACTTCTGCTTCGGCTGCCGTAGAACAGGCTTACGAGGATGAGGACGAAGACGAAGAAGAGGTTGACGAGACTGGAGTTGAGCCTCGGGACATTGATTTGGTCATGACACAAGCAGGGGTGTCCAAGGGCAAGGCTGTCAAGGCTCTCAAGGCTCACAATGGGGACATAGTCAGTGCCATCATGGAGTTAACTACCTAAATTGGATTATTAGCCTGCCTTCTAAGCATACCTCTTGTGATAATTTTTTGAATTGATCGTAGAATTTTGCTTCACCAAGGTCTCTCCCCGAACCTTATCGAGTAACGGAACTATGCCTTTTTGTGTTAAAAGTTTACGTTTCTGATAGCTTATCCACCCCCCCTCCCTCCTCCTTTTTTTCTGTTTTTTAAACATGTCTTAGTTTTACTCTTGATTGTCATCATAATGTGAGGCCAGATTCTGTGCTTTTCATCACCTTTGGCAGGCCTTAAATAGTCTCGATTTCCTTCACACTTCTTTTATCGGGTGCGCTTTCTTCTTCTGAGTGAGTGGATAAGCTAGGCCCGATCTCTTTGTTCTATGCTGATGTATAACTATCTTTGAGGTCTGGCTCTTGTGGAAGCAGTTTACTTGTTGTAGCAATGGGTTTGAGCGTTTTGAAAAGTTATTTGGATCAGTTTCCATCCAAGCAGAACTGTGTTGACCGAGACAAAACTTACATGTCTGATTTGTGAGAGGAGCCATGCTCTCAGTCGAACAAAGAAGACACTGCATTATAGGTGTTTATTTTAAGAATTCACAAGTAGAAGAAGACACTGCATTACAAGTGTTTATTTTATGAATGCATAAATAGAATCGAGTTTTATGGGTTGATCGCCCTGCAGTTGAGCCTAATCTCTCCGGCATTTCCTGTGAGCACCTCAACTTGACTCATCTTAATCATCGCATCAGCAAAATCTGTTTGCCATTGCATGTTATTCCTAGCATAGTCTCTGACTTCTGATAGAGTATCCGGGCTAGTAGTCAGTGTCTGGTCCGAGGTAAATAATCCACGATTTCTTAAAACATCGACGTAGTAGCTGTTCTCAGATATTGTCGGGCTGAAGTTCATGAAAACAACTGCGTTAGGATCAACATTTCCATTAGGCTCTCTTGGACATTGCTGCTTCAATAGCATTGCATATAACGGGTCCAAGGTTGGGTCTTGACTGTTTGTCGGGCTAAAATTGTATAATCTGTTACTGAATGACGTGCAGTGAGAGCGACCAATTGTATGTGCACCTGTATTCGTCAATACATCAAGCTTGTCAATTGGACAAATCATGCAATGACTTTTGCTTTAAGTCTAGTTCGTGCAAGGTTGTCTTACCTAGGAGTGCAACCATGTCATCAGATGACAAACCTTTTTTGGCAAAAGCCCGAATGTTTTGGTCTAGGTTGCCGAATGGTGCTGGTATATCAATAGTTTCTTCAGCCCGTGAAATTCGCCCGTCTCTTCTTCCTGCTGGAACATTCCATCAGAGTCCTCCTGACTACATGGCAAGAACAAATCGTGTCAATTGTAACATCGGCCTAATATTAAGTGTTTCATGCATGTATTAGGTTGTCCTCATACTTTAAAGGATTTTAAAGGTGCAGTTTTGTGTCGAGTTTAGAGTACTAACTATGACAATGGAGTCTCTTGCAGCATATGCAAGAATATCTGCACATGACACAACTCCTCTGCATTCTTGTTCAAGACTAGCCTTTGCACTTTCGATCGCTTCAAACCCACGAAGAGTACCAGCATTTGGCGGGCCATCTTCTTCTGCAGAATTTCCAGGAGTCGATTTTATAAGAATCGAGCCATCACAACCCTGCGAGAACCAATGAATGAATTCTTATTAATGAGTTGACTGTGAAGTGTAGTACAATCCACTTTACAAAACAAATAAAAATTTACGATATGCGATTTACGTTACCCTGACAAAGCAATCGTGAAAATGCATTCTAACAAGACCAGGGGCTATTCCTCTGGCTCTAAAGTAGGCTCTTTGGACCTCCTTTCTAATGATTAATTCTGCATTGGGACATGTATTTTTATAGTAATTTACTTGAAGCTGAGTTGCTTCTATTTGAGAGCTGAAAATTAAGAACGAGGCCAAAACTATAGTAACCATTCTTTTTTCAGACAGAAATATATGTAAGTACTGTCTGAATATGGCTATTTTGTGTGTTGGTGACTGAAATCTGATCAATTTATAGTAAAAATTTATGGTGCAATTTGCACAACTAATTAGGCAATATGGTCTTGGGAAAAACAAAATATTAGTCAAGTCCATTGCTCATCATAGAGGTATGCAACTGAATGAAATTTTGTTGGCTAAATAATTTATAAAATATACATTACTTCACCAGAGCAGCGATGGAGCCGATTTTCATGCAGGGGAGCGAAAAAATGGTGGGGAAAATATGGTATATTATACTTATTATGTCACATATCCAAACTGGAAAAGCAAGTCCATATGGGTAGTTATGATATCAAGATCAGAGTATGGGAAACAAGGAGATTTGCTAGTTACGAAGAGATTCTAATATATAATCGTACGATTCTTGGTGACGAACGGGTAGGGTCAATTTTTTGATCCTCAACTCTATAAGTGATATCTGGTGTCCTTGGCGATAGTTAATATTTCAATTGGAGTGAGTTTCTCCAACGAATTTTAAGAGTGGATTTTTTTATGTTTTTTACATATAAAAGTTCAACTGCACGAACAAAATTAGAAAATCCAAAATTTTAAAATAATATACAAATTGGAGATGCATCAAGTTATTGGTGACAAAACCATACCATTTGTCATAAAATTTGGCACCGTGCTAATTTGTGTTTTGACCTATGAGATTACTTGGAATTTTTGAAGGTATTGTTGTAGCACGAGGCTTTGAAGGTATGCGTTGTGTTAGTGTTGTCAAGACCCGTGGATCAGCCACTCGGATAGAAAATTCGAGCAAGGTTTGACCCAACTCATGGACTCTATGCTACCCTTGGCCACTCTAGTTCAACTTGTAATTTTTATTTACCTTCCACTTGAAGTACGCAAGTATTCTTTTACCTAGGCTCTCTTCTCTGTCCCTTTTTACTTACCTTTCAGTCCTCGAAAATGAATATTCATTTCTCTAATCAGCTTAGTACTTCTATATTTTATTCTTTTTTACAATCAACCCTCTTCTTTTCAAAATGGATAGTTAATTTTAGAGGCTTTTCCCTATGGCATCTTATTTTTTTTTACTTTTTTCATAAATAAAGAATTTATTTTAAATCAATTAACTATTATTCTCTTGTCGTTTTATAAACACATTACCTTGTTCATTGCCATGACTTGTTTCAATTTTTTTAATGGAAATTGAATAATTAATGAGGAAATTACACAATACCAGAATTTTAAAGATTCAATTTTAAAAATCAGATATAAAATTTTTTTAATACAAAAATCAACTATTAATTCAAACTTTTAATACCAAACCCTACAAATCCCAAAATCCCCAAATCCCAAACAGTTCCCTCTCCCTCCCTCCCCTCCGGTAACTTCGACTTCGATAAGGTTCCTCCGACTCCGGCGACCAATGGTAGCAGGACTAGTACACGATCGGCAACGGTGCCTCACAACGGCAATCTACGTCGCTGCAACGGTGGTTGACGCCGCCACTGCAGGAATGGAGATGTCGTCATCGTTCATAGATGAGCGACGATGTCACGTCTTTCTATCTTCCCTCTCCCTTCTCTCTGTGATCTCTCTCTCTCTCTCTCTCTCTCTCTGAGTTCAGATTTGGTGTTTGGGTGGCAGTTTTGTTGGTGTTTGGACAAAAATTGGTGTGCTTGCGATCTGGTGCTTAGGCGGCAGTGTCGAATCTTTTTGGTGGTGATGGTTTTGTTGATGTTTGGGCGGGGTTTTTGTTGGTGTTTAGGTGGCGATTGGTGTACCTGCTATCTGGTGTTTGGGCGGGGGTTTTTTGCAGGAATGGAGATGTCGTCGGTTGGGTGGTGGTGGTAGTGGTGGTGATGTTTGGGCGGCTGTGGTTTTGTTGG
>CAIGRK010116004.1:0-21083 GCA_903798315.1 Fraxinus greggii
AATAAAGAGTTTGCGAACAAAGCGACTCAGGTCGAGGAAGCTGCCAAAGTGGCTAGGCCGAGGCCCAGAAGAAAAAAAAAGTGCTGAGGAGTCCATGAAACTCCCTTCTGCTTTGGAGGAAATTGAGAAGTTGAGGAAAGAGGTCCACTTATCACAAAGTAAAGTGACTTCTTTGACAAAACGAGCGGAGACGTCCGACGCTCATCAAAAACTAGCAGCTGATACCTTGAAAAAGGCTAATATAGAGAATTCTGTCTTGATGGGGAAGGTGGTTGAATTGACCTCCCAGGTTGCTGGCCTAACTGAAGAAGTTGAGTTGGTCCGAAATGATGCCGAAATAGCCAGTCGAAATGTTGAGAAGAACTTCCTTGCCAATTTTCATTTATCGGAAGCGTATGAGAGCTTCGAAAAATATTGGCGGATGTATGCTTATACAGAGATGATCGAATGGCTGGAGGTTAACGCACGAGACGTCGACACTTTCGAGATGAGGGCTGAGTTTCTTGGGGAGAGGGAGTCGAAACCTCAAACTCCGGCAGATGGGGACCAAGTAATTGAACTGGATGACGACGCAGCTGAGAAGGCAGCTGACGAAGTGGCCCCGACGCCATAGTGTCATTTGTTGCTCCTCAACCCCCACCTCCTTAGGGACGTAGTAATTTTGAATATTTTCTCTTTTTCTCTTCCAAGTGTAATAGCTTTGGCTTTCTTTACATGTATATCAATTAAATGAAGAATTTGTTTAATGAAATTTTTTAACGAAATAAGCTATTTAGTCATCTCTAAGCGTCTCAACATCAGTAGGCTCGCTCTGTTCTTCTCTAACAGTGTTCATGACTATAGATTTAACCTTTTTAGGTTGAGAAATAGTGAGTTCATAATTTTGAAGAGATCCTACGAGTTCTTCTATCTTAACAGCATCTAAATCCTTACTTTTTTCAATAGCGGTGACTTTAGGTCTAAACCTTTCAGGTAGGGATCTAAGGACTTTTCTAACGATCTTGAACTCAGGGATCCTTTCACCTAGGTTAAAACTCGAGTTAACTATGTCATTCAACTTCACATAGAATTCATTGAACGATTCATAGTCCTTCATTCTAATTTCATCAAGCCTAGAGGTTAACATCCACAATTTAGAAGTTTTAACCATTTTAGTTCCCTCGTGTGTGGTTTCGAAGATGTCCCAAACTTCTTTAGCAGTCTTACACATCAAAATTCTCCTAAACTCTTCAGCAGACACAGTCATAAACAGGGCATGAATGCCCTTACTGTTCCAGTTACACTTAACTAAATTCGTTCTACTCCATAATGTAATATCAGTAGGTGAACTACACCATCAACAGTAGTTGAAGATGGAGTCCACCTAATTTGAACGCTAATCCAAATACGTTCATCCAAAACTTTAAGGAAATCTCTTATTCAAACTTTCCAATAAGCATAGTTACTTTTGTCGAAAAACGGAGGCACATACAAAATGACTGACTTATCTATAATATATAAAGGATCGGGAATCAAATTAAGGCTCTGATACCAATTGAAAATACGTAGTTCAACCCTACAACACTTAGAGGGGGTGAATAAGTGATTATGCGGAATTAAAAATAATTAAATAATTAACTAGCAACAAGTCACTATTAATTATTTTTCTAGATGATTAAACATACAATTCAATTAATCCTCTGTTGAAATACCGCAGTTATAAAAGCAATAAATAAACACAAGAAGTGATCACGGAGAAACCTAATTGGGTAAAAACTCCAGGTACTTTGCCAATCAACAATCCACTATAAACGATTTATAACTTAAAATCTGCCAGACTAGACAACAACACGTACTATCTGATCTATTGATTGTAATTCCAACAGCTTTCCTGGATTCTATGCTCCTGCACAACTCCCAGCTGCAGTTTTCAAAGCTCTCCTGGATTGAGCTCTCATGCAGCAACTTCTAGTTTCGTGAAATCGTTTATCTCATGTGAATCCAACGAAGAGCATCGCATTCTTCAATGACTGGAACTCCAGTCACCTTCCCTTGATTTTCAGAAACTCGGACAGATATGAAGGAAGTAGCAATTTGCAATTTGGATTGTGAAACTGATGTTTTTCACCGCCAAGAATAGATCAAATTGAACAATGAAAGTTGAATGCTTTAGAGGATGAAAACAATGGTTTTCTAAATAATCAACCTTAGGACAAGCGTTTGGTGGCGTTCAAGTATTTATATGTATGTTAGGGAATGAATGGGCCGGACAAAAAGCCTTTAAAAATTGAAATAAAAATTTCCCGAATTACAATGTCGCTCGAGCGAAGGGCTAGCGACAGTCGAGCAACAGGTTGTCGCTCGAGCGAAGGTGAGGCGACGTCAAGCGATGGAGTTTCTGTTTCTAACGCTCGAACCAAACCTTGGCGACAGTCTAGCGAAAATTCGCTCCGTTCTTTCCTTCTTTTCCATTCTTGAACCCTATACCTAAAATAACACAACTTCCCCTAATTGTACATTACTCCTTGACTTATTACAACATATTAACTCTAGTCCTTTTTGTTCACATAATAGCCAATTACATTAAATGCCTAACAATACTAACATTCTTCTATTGATTCTTTGGTTCTTGTAGACTACGATGAATAGTGTGAAGTATCAGGAATTACTATAGAGCCTCAGAGGATCATTTGACATGTCTACATCTCTCTCCCTTACATCTGTCATTTATTTCAATTTGTACATTGGTGATGGCACTTAGATATTACCACTCTTTTAGGTAATCTTGTCACTCATCCACATCCTCTCCTTCTATCTTAGGATCTTATAAGATCAACCTCGATGAATGCATCAAGGATGACTTAGCTAATGTTGGAGTATAATTTAGGATCAATATGGAAACTAGATTTGTGCCTTCTCCTCGTCTTGTGGTGACTGCCCAATACTTGATGTTGAACTGCGAGCCATTCTTGGTAGGAGCCTTCTTGTGCCGCCTTGAAGTTCAGACTCATGGATAGAGGAAGACTTCTCTTTAGCCATTTATTAAAGCAACCGTACAGGGTCATTGTCTATCCTGGCTACTCTCAAACATATCATGCATCTACTTTACTTCGATCGAGATATTATATCCCATATTTGTGCATCAATTAATACCTCATCATTCAATGCTTTCAGCTTTTGAGATTTTGTATCGGAGGTTTGATTTTTTCTCCCTCACTTGTTGTTCCCTTTTGTTCCATTTATATCATGGTATGGGCTTCCTAACCTCCTCTGTCCTATCTTGTGGATCTAATAAATATATCGAGCTTGTAATTGTACTACTAAAAAATAAGAGAGAGAGAGAGAGAGAGAGAGAGCTTACACTAAGTAAGTGAAATGCACTAGTTATCTAGATCCCCAAATCGTAATTTTTAAGGCTTAGTTGGGCTTGTAGTGCATCTTCTATTTTATAGACATACTTTTATTCCTATTTCGAACTTGCGTTCTTCATATTTTTTAAAAATATTTCTTTGGTCTTCTTCTTGAGATCTTTTATATGGTCGCTTTCGTTCATGTAGACATGACATGTTTCCCCTTTTTACTACAACTAGTGCAATGCCTTTTTGAAACTAATAATTGGGATTAGATTCCTAGGATGCGGTCAATACCTAATTTTCAATTGTTAGTCAAAATCACTTCAAACATATAATTCATGCATGGAGTCAATATATATCCAACTAATACCTTCCATCAACTCAACTATCCCCAAACTATTCTTACACATGGATTAAGTGATTTATTAGTTTGAAAGTATGCTAATGATATCACAAATTTCACCCTAATTTTATCAACCTAAAGAATTCATTACGTTATAAAACGGTTACCAAACCTAAATAACAATTGGTAATGGCTATGAGCTTGAAGATAAACGTAAGATTTCAAATAAATAAATAAGATATCAAAATAACAAAAGGAGCACCATCAAGCTACAAGTTTAAAAATAATCACATTATTTCATATAATTTTAGCATAAGCCAACAAGGATATTCGATTATGTAACATACAAGCATATTTTTTTGGTCGAAATAAGAAAAGTATGGAGAAAGAAGAGAAAAATTGAGAATATTTGTATACTCTAAGGTGTGCATAAACTATACAAGAGGTCATCCTTTTATAGGAGGGTGAGGCGACTACAAAAGGTAACAATCACAAATTGATACTAATTACAAAGAATAACTAAATAAGGCTACTTAGACAAATCATCAATCGATTCTGATTTAGGAAGATATTCCTAAATCAGGAAGATTGACTAATATTTACTGACACCCCCACTCAATATGGAAGTGAAGATGCCAACTTGAGTTCGTAAACGAAATCAAGATGACATCTAGGAGGATGGGCCTTGGTTAAGATGTCAACAAGCTGATCACCAAAAGCAACATAATATAACCGAAGAGTATCTCGCCTCATATGATGACAAATGAAATGACAATTTACCTCAATATGTTTCTCGTACTCATGAAAAAATCAGTGTGAGCAATCTGAATAGCGCTAATATTGTCACAATGAATAGAAGAATTGACAATAAAACACACATATCCTTCAATTGCATTATAAATTTTCACTTGTTAGGGCTTGAGATAAAGTAGAAGGGTTCAAACCATGCATTTCGTCTCGGCATTATTTACTTTTTGTCTCAGTTCAATGTGGTAGATTAATTGCACTATCAAATAATTAGATAAAGAAATTAAACTTTAACCGTAAGCCAATTATAACGGGAAGAATTATGATATTTATTTGATGCGTAATAGTATTCTTTAAATATAAATGAGAAGTATTTTGTTCTCAATTAAATTAATTGAAGGCGTTTAACAAGCAATAATGTTATACCATTTATCAACATTACAACTAACACTTATTAAAATGCTGAGATTTATGATCACTAGTATCAATAAGACACACCGTCTTGGGTGTATAATCTGAAAATTATGACCACAATTTAAAATTTGAGCAATTTTGCAAACTTTAGGTTGTGAACACCATGCATTCATCTAGCATATGTATCAACTCCTTTATATACAAATAGTATTTAGATGGTTAACGTAGAGGATAATGGTGTCCTATATATCACCCTAATTATTTTTCAAAAATATAGAAAATGCAGTCCATATTTGACTTTTGATGACCTATTTTCATGAAAGATGACAAACATCATATAGGACTTCATTGAATTGAAGAATCTTCGATTCTTCATTGAATATCCATTTGAACATTTAATTTTGCATCATTATTGATTCAGTGATAATCTAATTAAACATGTCAAATAATAAAATATAAGAGTTATTGGATTTCTAGTTCAATACAATATTTATCAAAATGGTCACTAAAATTCAGTATAGTGTATTAATTAAGAAAAGCTATTAAAAATTGTGTTGATTTCTCTTTTATTTAGTGGAGAATAAATTACTAGTAATAGCAAGTTTATTCTTTTATATTGCACAATATTAACTCTTCTAGAATCTCAAAATAATATTCTTCAGGAATACTGAAATAAATAAACTATTGCTTCTCTAGAAGCAATTTAATTAAAATTACAATTCTCCAGAATCAATACAATATTTACATTGAAATATATAAATTGTGGTTCTATAAAAATAACAACACAATATTTTTCAAGAATATTAATAAATATAAAATTGTGCCTCTTTTTATATTAATGTATTCAAACTATTTTACAATATTTTTCTAGAATATTTAAACGTCTGAATCATGTTTCGTTCCAGAATAACAACTGATTATGCTTCTAGTATATTAATTTAATATAAAAGTATACTTCTCCTGGAGCAATATGTCAACATTTTTCTAAAATATTGAGAATTATAATATCATATTATTCAAGAGTAATAACAAATTATTATTTAGAATAATAAAAGATGTAAAGACTTACTCTTCAAAGGTAGTTATATTTTATATTATTATATTCTTCGAAAGTAAGTAAAATCTAAATAAAATATTAATGGAAATTATGATATTAATTCTAGAGAACATTATGTTTTACTACTTCTTCAAAAACAATATATCAATTTTTTTTTTTGAATATTAATTATAATGTCGTACTATTTCAAGAGTAACAAAATAGTTTATAATAGGAAAGTAATGATCAATTGAACGATATCTAATCGAACAACAAAATAAAGGAAAATAATAAGACAATCATTACTTTACATAACATGCATGTCTTAATTTTGGTAAAGTATCATATACTAAACAATTATTGAAATGAAATTTAGTATACATAGTTACACGTGCAGAAATGTGAAATCATTACTCATAATTACAATTTATTCTTACCTTTGGATCTCGTAGGCATCACTGTTCAAACTTTGAATTTTGGGAAATCAAAAGTGAGGATAGCCGATATGCAAAAACCAACATAATAAGTCATGATTACGTTTTTTTATACAAAACCCCATGTAACTCCACATCACCTCATTGGATTTCAAAATTACAAGAAGAATTTTTACTCAATTAAAGAAACCAATTACAGATATGAATTGTATACGTGATGAAAAAATTACATGTCATCAAATTAATTTTTGGTATACGACAACAAAATTATTACATTTTAACTAATTCATTTTTATTTTAAGAGAATCATGAAAATGTATTATAAACTAAAAGAAAGAGAGAAAAATAGACAAATCAATAGAATTGTGTGTATTTTATTGAAAACCAAAGCCACATATTTATAGGAAATGATTAAGGGTACAATTGTAATAATTTTTAGTGTTGTAAGGATACAATTATTATTCATTAATAAATTTATTATTTACAACACTCCATCTTAAATGACATATTACAAAATATATGTATCGTTAAAACCTTGTCGGAAAATTCAGTGGAACAAAATTTGATCGAAAAAAATAAAATAAAAAAAGTGAAGCCGCTCCCCCTGATTTCAATTCAGTGGGACAAAACTTGATCGAAAGAAAAAGAAAAAAAAAAAGTGAAGCCGCTTTTCCTGATTTTAATTCTTGTATTAATTTATCATTGTATCTTCAATGTTACAATTTTGGTGAAATGTGTCTCATATTGTCTTGTATAATTTTCAAATAACTCCGTCTTCACACGAAATATTTATCCAACTTATGATGACTTTGGTAACTTGGTGATTCGAGAAATAGCTCTTATTGATATTTTCTTGAGTATCGAGTATCATTTTGAGGGTAAATATCGTGTATATTATAGAGATTCATTACACAAAGAATATCACATTAAAACTTTGTTAGGAAAAATCTTTTGGAAAAAATCATAATGAAGAAGGATTTGTTTTGGTTTTCAGGTACACTCGAAGAACGAGGCTATGGAATGTAACCTATCTGCGTAAGGGAAGAAACAAGTTGTAAAACCCACTGCTCGTACATAGACGACAAGAAAAGATGGATGGTAGTACCTGTGTGTAAAAGTGATCCTTGGTGTTGCAAAAGGGTGTTGCTGAGAGCAGCAATATAAGAGCCTGTTTGGTGGAATTTATTTGGAAATAATGGGTTATAGAATAGTATTTTTTGGAGAATGTGTGGTTAAAAAGTAAAGGAATTTTATTGGTTTGTGTGTAAAATATTTTATTGTGTGAATGTGTGGTGGAGAAATGATACTGTAGCAAATAATTTTTTTTGGTAAAGGATGACAAACAGGGNCAAACATGAAAAATTTAATATTCAATAGTTTATAAATAAATGACGGTCCTACAAAACGTACACGTTACTTAGAGCCTGTTTGGTGGAATTTATTTGGGAATAATGGGTTATGGAATAGTATTTTTTGGAGAATGTGTGGTTAAAAAGTAAAGGAATTTTATTGATTTGTGTGTAAAATATTTTATTGTGTGAATGTGTGGTGGAGAAATGACACTGTAGCAAACAATTTACAATTTTTTTTGGTAAAGGCTGACAAACAGGGGCTATATCGGCTTGGGTTATTCGAACCCAAACTGCAATTTTAGCGCCCGCAAAGAGGAAAAAGGGCATTTTCTCGATTGCTTATTAAAGATTTCGAAATGTGAGGGATGTATGATCAGGATAACTGGCCAACGATGGGAGAGTCGATTTGTGAAAGGAGTAAAGAGAAATAGGCTTTCCCATCGGCTACACATAAGAGATTTCGAAGTGTGAGAAATCGGTAGAAAATGGATAGAATGGTCAGGTACCCGCGACAGTGTTGGTCAGGATAACAAGTCAGTAGTTCGGAGAGTCGATTTGTGAAGAAAGTCTTAAATAGAAGTAGGATTTCATGTTGGCCACTTATTTGAGTGCCTGGAAAACCAAGAAATGGGAGGTAAGGTCTGTTTTGTTGGACCGGAGAAATTATCGACAATCGGAGATAGAAGCAGATGAGAGAAGTTGGGAGATTGTGGTGTTGCTTTTTCAATTTGGGAAGAGAGTAAAGTGAGGAGTTGTAAAATGAAACTGGTTGTAGAAAAGGGCAATTGTGGTTATGTATTTTCAAAAGCCTTAAATTGTTATATAAGTATTAATCAAAATTGCGTCAGAATGAATCAACTTTAGAAAGGAGGAGAAAATTTGGCCCAAACAGATATTTAATTATTATTTACGTATTACATAGTACTTTAAATATATATAAATTGCCATAGTAATTCATAAAATATTTTTTTATAATGGGGCAATACAACTTTTTTCCCATCCAAGAGCTTGTTGGGCAACCATTTTGATAGGAAAAAAGAGTTTTGAATAGTAATTTTTAGGAAAAAGTGTGGTTAAAAAGAAATAAAAAGTTTTTGATATACGTGTAGAATATTTTATCATGTGAGTGTGTGGTTGAAATTGATCAAACCATAAAATAAATTAAGAAGAAATCAGGTATTGTACCCTATAAAAATAACTAATTTGATTAATACCTTTTAAACTAATTAAAGCTTTTAAATAAGTAATTATTACGTCCTAAACTATTAATTAAAGCCTACATCTATTTCAGTAATCCCATAGAAACCCACTTCTCAACATAGAAACCCTCCCCATCTCCTCAACAGCTTCAATTTCATCTAAGAAGACGGTTTGATGTAGGGTTCTAAGCCCGTGAATGAAGAAATTTCTAAAGAATCTGTTGGGGGACTCGAGTTCTTAATCTCATCCTTTGGACTTGTGTCTTCCAAAACTACAAATGATTTACAAAGCCTGTGTAGTATAAGGATATAAAGAATTATTGCTGAAGAATCACCACCACAATTACTCTTACTTTCTACTCTTAGAGTAACAAGCAAGCATTATCCAAGATACCCACCTACTTCAACTCCACTAGGACACACCTCCAAAATCCAGAACAATCAGGTGCAGTCTAAACCAGCTTTGGAAAAATGGCAAAGTCCATCTCGCTCGCCAACTGTTCGACTCAATTCATCATCCAACAACTATCCTATGGAACACAATCATCATTGGCTACATTTGCAACAACTTGCCCCCCACGAAGCCATCAAGTTTTACTCCCGTGTGAAGTGGACCACCACATCTACTTCTTATCCCCATATTTGTGATGCTTACACTTGTTCCTCCACTCTTAAAGCCTATGCAGAAGTGAAGCAACTTTTAATTGGTAAAGCCCTGCACTGCCATATTTTACGTTCCAACATCTGTCCAAGTAGACATACTGTTGAAGCAGGGTAAAGGAACTCAGGCGTAGACCACAATTGTTTTTTCTCTCTCTCTCTCTTTTTTTTTTTTGGGTAAAAATGGATTTTCAGCAAAGTAAACATTGATTTTTAATCGTATTTTGTATATATGTAAATAATTTCTCTAGTGTCAAAAGTTCCTGGCCAACGTTGTATATATTTTTTGCTTTTGAATTAGAATTTTGAAACAAGGAATGTCTCTCATCTAACTGCACAATTCATGATAGAGTCGAACTCGATGTGTATAGTGTATATTATATTATTTTAGGTTGTTTAGAAACTTTTGAAAGTTAGATAAATGCTAATGGAGATTCTATGCCGAAGTGTAAGACAATTTAAAAGTAAGATAAATCTTTTGTAATCAATATCTTCACTCAAAAAGGAACAGAACACATTAATGGTTGACTGACTACTTAACCAATCAGTGGAGTCCAGCTCGCTAAACTAATGGGAATTACGAATTTGAATAATAGGGTATTCTTTGGTGGCTGAATTGATTTGTGGTGGTGGCAGCTTCAGAGATGGTAATTATGATTTGTCACTTTTTTCACTTTCTATCACTTTGTCTGAGATTATCACTTTTTGTCAACTTTGATGGTGGCAATGCCTTAATGGACTAATCAAAGCACAAATGCAAAATTTTTTAAGAATGTTTGGAAAACGGGAATGAAGGTTATGCAATCAGTAAAACAATACGTTTTGCATCAAATTTTGTCACTTTTGTCACTCTATCACCTTTTTTTTTCTTTTTGAATATTTATCATTTTATTGGATAGCTTCCAAATCTAAGTTTATATGCTAGCTAATAAATTCATTTTATTCAATATTTGTCACTTTTTTCACTTACTGTCACTTTGTTTGAGATTTTGTCACTTTTTTTAAATATTTGTCACTTTTTTGAATATTTGTTATTAAAACAATGACATTTACGTTTTAACAAAGGTTACTTGTACATTCTATTGGGATAACAATTTCAGTCATTTTGTTATTTGTATATTCGTTATCTTGTTTTCATTTGCTTCCATAGCAAATGATGACATTAATTTTATCTATACTTACAAAAAATTACAAAGAAATTGTACCAAATTTCCTTTTTCAAAAGAAAGGTGACACGTAACTTTTAATTTCCAGCAATACGTCATGTAAAAAAACACAAACAAAGTATTACATCGTATCACTTTTTAACGTAAAATAAGGTTCAAATTCGTATATTTAAATTTTCAAACACACACATACATCTAGTTAATTGCTCCAATGAGATATTGGAATTTTTTAGAGAAAATTGACGAATGTCACTTTTTCATAGAAATGTGACAGAATGTCAATTTTTCACATTCTCATCCTTACAAACATTTTGGATGCACCAATTGAATTTATTCAAATAAATGTGAGTTGAATGCAAGATTAAAACAAGCTTTGAATTCATATGTTTAAATTTCCAAAATCACACTCATAACCATTAGTTAATTGCTCCAATGAGATTCTGCGACTTCTTCAGAGAAAAGTGATAGAACTTTTTCATAGAAAAGTAACATTATGATACTTTTTTACATTTTCATTCTCGCAAACACATTGAATACATCAATTTAACTGATTGAAATAAATATGAATTAAATGTAAGATTAAAATAAAGTTTGAATTCATATATTTAAATTTTCAAAAACACACAAGTAGTATCTATTTAATTGCTTTGATGAGATACTGCGAGTTTTCAGAAAAAGTGAGAAATCATATTCAAATTCTTGCAAACACCTTGGATGCATAAATTGAATTGATTTAATGAATATGAATTGAATGCAAGATTAAAACAATGTTTGACTTCATATATTTCAATTTCCAAAAACACACACGTATGCATCTATTTAATTACTTTTATGAGATGCTACGACTTTTTAGGAAAAAGTTAAGAATCATAGAATGTCACTTCTCACATTCTCATCTTCGCAGATACCTTGGATGTATCAACTCAATTAATTCAAATTAATATGAAATGAATGCAAGATTAAAATAAGATTTGAATTTGTATACTTAAATTTTCAAAAACACACTCATACGAATTTAGTTAATTGCTCCAATGAGACAATGTCACTTTTTCATATTCTCCCAGACCTTGGATGTATCAATTGAATTGATTCAAAGAAATATAAGTTGAATGTAAGATTAAAATAAGGTATGAATTGAATGCAAAATTAAAACAATATTTGAATTCGTATATTTAATTTTTCAAAAATATACTTCTATGCATCTAGTTAATTGTTCCAATAAGATATTGCAACTTTTTCAGAGAAAATTGAAAGAATGTCACTTTTTTACATCATCATTCTAGCAAACACCTTAAATGCATCTATTTAATTGTTTCGATGAGATACTGCGACTTTCCAGAGAAAGTGAGAGTATAGCACTTTCTCACATTCTCATTCTCGTAAACAACTTGGATGCATAAATTGAATTGATTTAATAAATATGAATTGAATGTAAGATTAAAACAATGTTTGAATTCGTATGTTTCAATTTCCAAAACACGCACGTACACATCTATTTAATTACTCCAATGAGATACTGCGATTTTTTTAGAAAAAAGTGACGATTTTTTCATAGAAAAGTGTCACATTCTCATCTTCACAAACACTTTGAATGTATCAATTGAATTAATTCAAACGACTATGAATTAAATGCAAGATTAAAATAAGGTTTAGATTTGTATACTTAGATTTTCAAAAACACACTCGTACGTATTTAGCTAATTGCACCAATGAGACACTATCACTTTTTCGTATTCTCATTCTCGCAAATGCCTTAAATGCATAATTGAATTGATTCAAAGTAATATGAATAGAATGCAAGATTAAAACAAGGTATGAAACCCACATGCCACTGCTTCCACCATTTCTACAATCTTAATTGTAAACCCCCACAACTTTCAAACACCCTAGCCATAATAGCCTTTGAACAACAAGCACAAAGAAAAATTCACAGTAAATAGTTGTCTTGATTTTGTACATCAGCAAAAAAGGGGGGGAAAGGGTAGAATTGTTTTGTGTTAGTTATTGGTGTTTGCTCTTGGTAGTTACAATCACGAAAAATAAATAAATAAACCTTTTTTCACAGTAAAATAGAATCCGGTTCATGTTCACAGCAAACATTATAATGCAAATTATGTTGGCCTTTGCATTAATTATACATCTAAATATATATCCAACTTTCTAATCATAAATGACCCACAATTAAAGCGGAAGTTTATTCAGGTCGAAATTGTTAATTATGACTGTTTCTTTCATAATCTATACAAATAGAGTATTAAACCATCTTAAAATGATAGAATTAAGGATCTAATTGAACCAAACAACAAAAACATAAAAAACTTGTAATTTTTGTTTTTTCCTTTTCCTAAATTTGGGGAAGAAAACTTTGAAGAATAGATTATTGAAGCAATCTTGTTCTTATTTATGTTTTATATGTGGAAGGTTTTCTCTTTTTTCCTTTAATTTCTCGAGTTGGCATACAGCAATGTTGAAATTTTGTAAACTGGTGTTGGTTTATGTTTGAGAGTAAAAAATATGTGCTTACCATTTAACCCAATTTTGTCCTGTGTTTTCAAAACCACCCTAAATTGTAGGGCATTTGTGTAAGTTGCCTATAAATCAATAAGTGACAAATAGGTACTACAGTCTCAACCCGAAACCATTACCCACCAGGTACTATTTTACTAATGCCCTAATTCAAAAATGTGCGCTTAAATCCTTGAAAAAGCTAACCCTTTTTCTCCTGTTCACAGCGCTACCTCCCCCTCTCTCTTTCTCTTATGATCCTTCAATGTTCTTCACACACTGAAAAGAACTAGAATATAAATGATTAAGGTTCATCGAATAAGCTCAGTGGAGTGGAAGTCTTCTGCCGTTGTAGCCCTAGCCACTAGCCCCAACGCAGAGTCGAACCTGAGGTGACTTTCAAGAGGCCACCACCTCAGGCCCAACTTTGTGTGTGTGTGTGCGTGTTTTTTTTTACTACATTTTAGCCCAAATTAATTCCTCCATTAGAGCCTCACATAGAATAACGAGAGAGCAGTACACATATCGTCTCTCAATCTTCCGTTTCCACCTTCTCTCTCTGGTCGTCTTCTCTAACTATAATCTATAGAAGGTTGGTTACTCTCTCTCTCTCTCTCTCTCTCATTTTAATATATATAATATGTGGGTAGTCTGAGCTGAGGTGAGCTGGCAGTCGCAGTGAGAGGGTTCGATTCCTGCCTCTAATAAGGTTTGAGATTGGACTCTTTGTGGGCACCAGTATGACAGTTCTTGTATCCTGACCTGCTCAGGCATATCTCGCGATTTACCTACTCTACAATACGCTACGGGGCGGGGTAGTGGGGACCCTCAAGGTTGGGGTTCAACCTTTTTTTTAATATATACAATATGTGCATTTGTGTTATGACACAGGACCACATGTTGTGATTTCAATATAAAAAATTAAGATTATTGTTTGAGAATTAGTTATTTAATTTAATAATTTTTGATTGATTCTTTTATGTATGTTGGGCTTATTGTTTCTTTGATTGGTGAAAAACTCTAAAGATATCTTGGTTGTATTAGACTAAATTTTTATTTTTCCATAGTTTTATTGATAACAGCTTTTTTATTATTATTTTAATGAAAATTGTTGCACGGATCAAAAATTAGAATTTTGATATGAATTTAATGTTTATAATTGATGTTTATTAGTCGGTAATGGGCTTTTCTTTGTCAGTGTGTTCTTCCATTTTTAATTTTGAACTACAACTTATGAAACATAATTTAATTTAGAACTGATGATTACTGATAAGTGTATTTCATACACTTATTTGGGAGCCTAAAATATCAATATTTGGTAATTCTGTTCACAAAATATATCCTAAATTATTGTATTTTATGTTATGTAGGTAAAACTTAATGATTGAACGAGAAATTGGAAGAAAATCAAGGAAAATGAGCAAATTCCAAAGTATGAGGATCCAATTGCAAATATTCAATAGTTTATTCGGACCACAAGATGATACTTTTAAGATTTTTAGGAGACAATTGGATGGAATTAGAACCCAAAAAAAATGAAATATGATAAAAAATATTATTAAAATCAGTTTCCAATTGCACAAGTTATATTCCATATTTTTAGTCGAAAATTGAAACCCATTTGTGGCATATTAAACGTCTGAAATGGAAATATTATATTTCTAAAAAAGTTTTATCCCTTTGAGTTAGCTTTCCAACTCAAGTTGAATCGTCTCAATTGGATATCGGGAGAGAAAATTATAGCCGAAATACTTACTGTTGTGTAGAGAAAAAAAATCCGAGTGTGAAGGCAACATTCCTTATTTGATTGGAACTCTTTTGAAGACCAATTTGGACGTGATTTTCAACAAATTTTCTACTCCTAAAAATACCTAATAGCAGAATACATATTAGAGACCTCTCATATACATCTCATACTCCAATACTCATCAATTATTATCATCAAATGAGGAAAAATCATAGTTTTTGTGAGAGAATTAAAGGGGAATTCCAATCATCCAATCAAATGAAGATTCCAACTTGATTTTTGGGCAAAGAAGAGAAGGCGCAAGTGGAGATTCATCAAGAAACCATTGAAGAGATTTCAAATTTCAAGATTCATATTCATCTTCTCAATTTATCAAAAATATGGATTATGTATTTTCACTTAAATATGATTTCTTGTATTTTCAATATGTCAGACTAATTTTATACATTGTTGGGAGATGAACCCTTGTTATGATATTTTTAGTTTTTAATTAATTGTTTTGACTTTAATTTGATTTGATTTGTCGATGTTTATTATCATTTTTATTGTTCTTTTCAATTGCGTGATCATCAATTGAATTGTTAGTTGATTTTATTGTTATTGAGAGAGACAATAGGATTTAAGCGCAATATAAAAAATACTGTAAGGTTCGATAAAGGATTGAGTTATACTTCTATGCTTTAAATGGTTTATATAGGTGTTCTAACACTTGTTAATGCATTTATCATATTTGCATCTTTCATCGAGAGATGAAAATGTCACATGATGGGAATAAATTTGATCGCTATCGAGAGAGACTTTTAATTAAATTAGGGATATTGACCAACATGAATAATTTCAAAGTGTCACTTTAATTGTTACACTAAAAATGGAATAATAAGAGAGATTCGACATTTTAGCTATGCATCTCACATATTTGAAAAATACATTTACTTATTTCATTAGTTTAATTGTTAATTTAGGGATTAGTATAAAAAATCACAAATTTTGTTTGATATTCGATTAAAATTGCAATTAATTTTAATTCGATCAAACATATAATCCTCTTACGACACTCTATTCAATATTATATTACTTAACAGCAATCTCGTGCACTTGCAAGTTTTCAAGACAGTGAATGAAAACATTTCCATGTATATATTATTTTTGGACAATGTTTTGAGAAAAACTTATCTTTTAATCTTTCTTTCTTGAATTAATTTGAGCTCCTATTTACAGTCAAATTTATTATTTGTTGTTGAGTCAAATATCAATATACAATGACTCATACACATGCATCTGGAGCTCAAAAAAAGAAGAAGAGAAAAAGAGTAGATGCATTAATTTGAAGCCATGTTGGAGATATAAATTGGGGCGCCAACGAGCCTAGTCGTGAGCCTAAACTTTTTGCTTGGGCTCGCCTTGAGTAAAAATACTTCGACCTTCTTTTGGCCCGAGCCGAGCCGAGCCAAGCCGAGCAAAAGCTTTAGGCTCAAGGCTCAGCGAGCCGGGCCGGGCCCTAGCCGGCTCGATTTTTCTTTTTAATTCGTTACAAATCTAAAATTTTTTAAAAAAAAATTAAAATTTGTGTAATTTATATGTATTATAAATAATAACTAAATATTAACATATAAAAAATTATAGCTAAAATAAAAAGAAAAAAATAAAAAAATTGCACAAAAGAAGTTTATTTTTTAGGCTCATGGCCTGACCCGTCAAGCCACACACAGTCGGCCCGGCTCAAGCCTACTCCCAAAATGGGGCTCTGCCCGAGCCTCATGATGAGAACCACGTTGCAATAGTAGCTACGCAACCTACAACGAGATTAAAGCCAACCAAAGAAAGCTAATAAATCGAGGTTTTAGATTCGACCCAAAATTAATGAACGAAACAACCAACAAAATCATCGATAATATGTTGATCTCTAATTACACAACTTGTGAATCTAACCCGGATGTTTGAATGCTACAAGAAATCGATTCTTGATAAATTCGTAATTGCTCGATGAAAAACAAGGGAATTGAAAGCTAAAAGCCTCACGATTAATTCTCAATAATAATAATAATAATAATAATAATAATAATAATAATAATAATAATAATAATAATAATGTGTTTTTTACAATGAATATAATGTCAATATTTATAACAAAAGCGTACAACCCTAGTTGGACCGGAAATAACTTGCTAGGATTACAAAATATTGCAATAAAATAGAATTCTAGTAAAATAAGGAAAATTCAAGAAAAAAGAAACTTTTGGATTCCGGAATAATTATGCGGTCACATAGTGTTTATCTATGCGGTCGCATAGTTTCAAGCATAACCTCCTGTCTGGTTTCGGTATTCATGTATGCGACCGCATGCATAAATGTGCTATGCAGTTGCATAGCTTTACAGCTCAGCCTCCTCTTCCATTGCTTGTAACATGATGCTCCAATTGGTTTCGGCCATCGATCCCTTCATGAAAATTGTTCATTGGCTTATTAGCTTCAACATTTCATCGACATTACCTTGAGCAAGCAATCTCATCACCTCTTTCACCCGCTTTTCCCTCAAACGTGTCATAGGACCTCCTTCGATAATCAGCGGGTCTTTCCCGGGGGCTTGACTTTGACGAGCTCAGCTTCATGCTCAAATGGTGTATATAATCCTTGTGGTAAAACTTTGATTTAGTCTTTTTACAAGTTATGCATCGAATACAAACACGTTTAACATCACTTCTCACCTTAGGCCAATAAAAATGTTCTTCTAAAATCTCTAAAGTCTTTCTAATCCCAAAATGACCCATCAAACCTCCACTATGTGATTCTCTACCAACAACTCCCTCATTGAACATTTAGGAACACAACCTATTTTCCCGAAATATATAATCATCATGTCTAAAGAATCTACCAACAACCCCTTTACTACATAATTCATATATATTAGAGAAATTGAAATTTCACATACATGTCCTTAACATGTTCAAATCCAAGCAATTTCGCACTCAGAGAAGTAAGAAGCACATATTTCCGAGACAACACATCTACTACATTCTCTTTACCTTGTTTGTACCGGATGACATACGGGAATGTCTCAATGAATTCCATCAAGCATGCATGTCTCCTGTTTAGCTTCCCTTGACCTCTCAGATGCTTCAAGGACTCATGGTCAGTATGGATCATGAACTCCTTTGGCCATAGATAATGCTACCAGTCTCCAAAGTTCTATCAAGCGCATACAACTCCTTGTCATATGTAGGATAATTGAGTGCTACCCCCACTTAGTTTCTCACTGAAATATGCAATTAGTCTTCCATCCTGCATCAAAACAGCACAAATACCTATTCCCGACGCATCACATTCAATGTCAAAAGTTTTATCAAAATTAGGTAGCGCTAAAACCGATGCTTTACACAATCTATCTTTAATAGCTTGAAATGCAAGATCTTGTTCCACGCCCCATTTAAATCCGACACTCTTTTTAACAATTTTCGTGAGCGGTATGGCAAGTGTGTTAAAGTCCTTAACAAATCGCCTATAAAAACCAAACCATGGAAACTCCTAACTTCGGTTATGTTTTTAGGTGTCGGTCATTCTTTAATACCTTTTATTTTATCTTCATTCACTTCTATTCCCTTAGCACTAACAACATATCCCAGAAATATAACTTTCTCCATACAAAATGTACACTTTTTAAAATTAGCATAAAGTTGTTCTTTTCTTAGAACCANCAAAATTAGGTAGCGCTAAAACCGATGCTTTACACAATCTATCTTTAATAGCTTGAAATGCAAGATCTTGTTCCACGCCCCATTTAAATCCGACACTCTTTTTAACAATTTTCGTGAGCGGTATGGCAAGTGTGTTAAAGTCCTTAACAAATCGCCTATAAAAACCAAACCATGGAAACTCCTAACTTCAGTTATGTTTTTAGGTGTCGGTCATTCTTTAATACCTTTTATTTTATCTTCATTCACTTCTATTCCCTTAGCACTAACAACATATCCCAGAAATATAACTTTCTCCATACAAAATGTACACTTTTTAAAATTAGCATAAAGTTGTTCTTTTCTTAGAACCACAAGCACACTCTTTAGATATCCTATATGCTCATTCAAGTCCTTACTATAAATCAAGATGTCATCGAAGTATACTACCACGAATTTACCTATGAATGGCTCAAAACATGATTTATTAATCGCATGAAAATATTAGGTGCATTAGTAAGTCCAAATGGCATAACCAACCATTCATATAGCCCATATTTGTTTTCAAAAGCATTTTTCCACTCATCCCCTTATCGCATCCTAATTTGATGATAACCACTTTTAAGATCAATTTTACTAAATATACATACACCGTGTAATTCATCTAACATATCATCTAACCTAGGGATAGGATGACGATACTTTACCATAATGTTGTTGATGGCCCTGCAATCTATGCACATCCTCCAGGTTCCATATGTCTTTGGTACAAATAGTACGGCACAACACATGGACTCATACTTTCCTGCATATGCCCCTTGCTTAACAACTTCTCCACCCGCCTTTGTAGTTTCTTAGTTTCCTCGAGATTACTACGGTACACTGGTCGGTTTGGAATGACAGCTCCAAGTACAAAATCAATTTGATGTTCGATGCCTTGAATGGGTGGTGACCCACTAAGCACGTCCTCCTGGAATACATTTTGAAATTCCTGCAACAAAAAAGCAGCCAAATGAGGGAAGGATATGTTAGGCTCCTCACAGTTGAGGAGTGATTCTTTGTATACCAAAAGAATCATTTGTTGCCTATTGACTATCGCTCTTTACAACTCACTTCCTTCGCAAATAAGTTTTCTTTCGTTTTTTCTCTCCTCTCTTTTTCTTTTTTCTCATCCTCTTTGTCTTTTCTCTCACCTTCTTTATGTTTTCTCGCAATCGCTTTATCTTTTCTCTCTTGTGGCTCAACTCTTTTTTCCTATCTATTAGCTACCTCACAATTTTCTCTCTTACTCTCATTTTCTTTCACTCTCCTCTCCTCCTCACCTTTTAACTTAATTTGATCCTCAAACACTTGTTGTGGTGTCAATGGTGCAAGAGTAACTGATTTCTCATCCTTTATAAAGTTGTACCTAATTTATACCTATCATGCATCATCTTCCTATCATATTGCCATGGCCTCCCCAACAATACATGTCCAGCATGCATATGAACTACGTCACACATAACCTCATCTTGGTACCGCTCAATAGAAAGATTAATCAAGACCCTCTGATTCACCTTAATATCACCACTAACATTTAACCATTGCAATCTATGGTTTGGGATATCTTAACAAGATAATCCCTAATTTCTCTACACGTGCAGTGCTAGCTAAATTAGTGCAATTTCCCCATCAATAATAACACTATATACCGTATTGTTGACATATCCCCTTGTGTGGAATATGTTCTTCCGTTGCCGTTCCAAGTCATCCACCTTGATTTGAGCACTAAGAGCACGCCTTGTGACCAATAACTCACCCATGGCATACTTCGTCGTTGCTTTATCGCTAATTTCTTCCAATTCTGGCATGCCTTCATAATCACTCTCACTTTCACTCACCACGTCTCCATTATCCCACAAAATCATCGCTCTTTTGTTTGGACATTGAGAAATGATGAGCCCCGAACCCAAACATATAAAGTATTTGATGTCTCGATTCCTTGATGATTGAGGTTCCACCTTGGTTAGGACTTTGTTAGCATTCTTCTTTTTTCCCTTTGGAAATTCTGCATTCCATTTTGAAACAGCTCCATTACCCTTGTTATCCCACCTCGGGTTCCATGAAGGATCAGAACCCAAAGAACTCGATGAATACCTAGAATACCTAGTTGTCCCCTTCCTCTTTAATGGTTTCTCCACCTTCAAAGCCATATGTAGTAGGACCTCCATCTCCACATAGTGTTGTAATTCCACTACATTCGCTATTTCCTTTTTCAGACCATTCAAAAATCGAGCCATGATTGCCTCTCCATCTTCTTCGATATTCACCCTAATCATCAATATCTACATCTCCTTGTGTAGTCCTTCACGCTCCGAGACCCTTGGTAGAGGCCTTGCAACCTTTGATGAAGCTCCCTATAGTAATGACTAGGCACAAAACTCTTTCCCATGATGGTTTTCAATTCCCCCAAGTAGTAACAGGCCGCTCTCGATTCCGCC
>CAIGRK010116034.1:0-10039 GCA_903798315.1 Fraxinus greggii
CTGTGTCTGTTTTAGCTAGTGTTTGGCCCCCCTTTTTTAGAAGAAGTTTTTTAATAGTGATTAATGGGAGACTGTGGTGAAAAAGTGGTGAAAAGGTTTAGATTTGTGTGTAATATTATTTTATTGAGAGAATGTGTGATTGAAATGAAGAAAGAGAAAAAAATGAGAGTGAGAATGAGTGCCAAACAGGGGCTAATGTATCAAATAATAAACTGTCACATGTATGTCACGTAAGATAACTATCAGTAGTTTTCACTATAAATAGTATTACTCGTATGAAAATCTCCTCCAATTAAGGAAACAAATCAATCGAAAATTAGTCTATCTTGCCCCAAAATTTTTTTGTCAAAATCTTCCCTCAAATATATTCAATCTATTAAAATCTACCCATAAAATATAGTAATTTTCACGCACACAATAGTGACCTTTTTCTACCAATTTATGCATTTTTTCCATTTTTAGTTTTAAGTAGTTGTGTTTATTGTAGTATTTGCGACATTTTTATGCATTTTATGTCATAATACTTTGCATGCGGCCTCTTAAATTATTTTCCCTCTAATACGAATTGATCCTTCATATGATACTTTGCATGTAACTATGTTATATCACGTTATTTTTTCTGATTATTCTGTATATGGATGTGACCTTTGATACAATGTTGTGACTTCTAGTAAAAATCTATGTCACATCGAGTAAACATTATGTTATCGTTAGGGACTATGTTGTATACACGTGTGACCTCTGTTAAAGTATATGTGACATCTGATAAACGTGCATGTGAGCTTTGTTGAGGAATTTGTTTCAAAATTTATTCACTGAGCCCATTGAGAGTGGGCCATTCTGAACAATCCAGATAAATGAATTTGTGGGGTCAGGCCCAGTGGGGTCGATGAAACCTACCAACGCTCTTCATGGAGCCAGCAAATTGCAATGCCCTTAAAATAAACAACAATGGAGAGAGGAATTGTCAGGGGAAAATGGTACAGATGTTAAGCAATTACAAGCATAGAGGTCTGTAGGCGTAACATCCTAGTCAACACCTGGAGCTAGCCCATTTACCCGGCCCATATTCCACCAAAAGACTTTTAAAACCTGTAATACTAATTGCTTTCTAAAAAAGGGCGTAAAAACTCCAAATGAACAAATTTAAGGAATCTTGCACTTAACATTGTTGTAGGTGACATTGCAAAAACTAAGCTTATTCACCTCTATTTCGTGTGTATTCCGTAGGTTTCCAAATATTTCATAAAATAAGCTTCTTAGAGATACCCAATAACGAATTCTTGTATGAATTGAAGTTCATCATTGACTCCCTCGAATGTGTTGATAGAACAACCAAATCTAAGAGTGTCAACGAATCGAATCGAATCGATTCGAGTTGAACCACGAGCCGAAACTTTAAGTTCGTGCTCCGCTAGAGCAAAAATGATTTGGGCTTTTTTTTTTTGCCTGAGTCGAGCCGAGCAAAAGCTCGGCCAAAAAACGGAAGCTCTATCCGAGCTTTTGGCTCGGGCCTAAGGGGGCCGAGCTAGGTCCTTTTTTTTTTTATGACAAATCTAAAATTTTTTAATAAATTTAAAATTTGTGCAATTTATACGAGTATGAATTTAAAATCTATTATTTTAAAAAAAAAATTAATCTTTTTCTAATAAGGCTCTGTTGGACGAGCCGAATGGTCCGTGACACGAGCTGGCTCGGTCTCGAGCCGATGCCCCAAAATGAGACTAGGCCCGAGCCCGTTTAGGAGCTTGCTTCTTAGTCCTTGAGGACCCGAATTAAATAGAGTATCATGTGTGCGTAAAAAAATATACATGTATTTGCCATCGAGAGAAGGAAATTCAAAAGTAAATTAAAAAATCCATATTTATAGCAATATCATGGAAACAAATCATAAATTACTTGTATCCCTTAATAAAAAATAAAAGTAGTGCATAACAAGATGGCATTGTGTAAAGGATAAAAAGAACAAACCATCTAATTCCCAACCTTAAAAATATATTACCTCAATTTCTCCAAACCCTAAATCCTCCATATTAATCACACAAAAAATATATGGAAAATATTAAAGTCAAAGCGAAGTAAAAGCACAATGATAATCATTCATGAATGGTGGTTCGTAGTCTCGTGCCGATCATCGCCTCCTCCGTGGGAACCACTCACCTGAGATTCCGATACTTCGCCACCAGACCGATACGGGTTTAGCCCCGTTAACCCCAATTGCCCCTCCCCTAATCCCCCGGTGCTCAACGGTTGATTAGGCAATAGCGCCACCGCAGTCGGAAAATTCATGAAATGCAACCCACTAGACATAGTACCTCTATATAAAGCTGCAGCACTATTATATATTGGATCACCTCCCATAACTTGGTTACTGGAATTTGGAATCATCCAAAAATTGGCCGGAACTGAGGCATGACTTGCCGGCATCGACCCGGTGGTTGACTGCAGTAAATAATTTCCCATTTGGTTGTGATGCTGGGGCTGCATCTCTTGCTCCGCCCTCCGCTTCCGCCCTAAACTATCCTCAGCCTCCGTTAAGTCTAATGAATGTTGGTTTATTTCTTGCTTAGCTTGCATCAAACTAGGGTTTAAATTTCCAGTCTGAAAATTCAACAAAGTTGTCGAGGAATTCTCCCATAATAAGCCCGGAAAAAGACCACGGCGTTGTTGCATCGAGAAATTCGGATTGTAATGGGTAGGTCTTAATTGAGATGGTACTGACATACTAGAACCCGAGCTACGTAAGCTTATATTGAGCGAAGTGAAATTCGCGGGGATTGTACCTATTGAAGACAAGATTAAGCGAATTAAAATGCCACCCATTCTTGAAAAATTATGCACTTCTGATAAAAGAGATTTCCAGGTGAGGAGCATATTGAAGACAAGAATTTAATGAATTAATGAAATAGTTCAAATATCTTAAATGTTTAGATGAGATGGTTAATTTTACCGGTGCCTGTGGATGCAATAACTGCGGGCTCGGCTTGTTGGAGCAGCCATTCGATGGTTTCCCCATCAGTCTTGTGACCTAACTCGCGTGTAAGCTGGAAAACCCTAGCAGCGCAAAGAGCGGGCATGCGGATGCGCCGCCCACGTCCATCGACTTTTGTGTGGCGATCTTTTGTCGACGTCCTCTTGGGCGGTGGCTTCTTGGATGGCTCCGCGGTGTCTAGGCTGGAGGAGGCAGCAGTTGATCGAGTGATGATGCTAAGGTTTGAAGCATCCGTAGAAATGGCTAAGGAAGAGTAGGCGGAACTGGTGGAACAGCCGGTTTCGTCTTCCTTCTTTTCGAGCAATTGGAATGGAAAGTTGGGGCGACGGTTGTTTTGAAGATGATCATCACCTAATCCTTCCATGATTTCCTGAGATAAAACCAAGAAAATACCACCATTAACAACTTTCCTCAGCCTCTTTGATTCTATGTGACCATGTTCTCTCTCTACAATAAAGAGAGAAAAAGGGTATGATTCAATTAGCTGTAAATTGTGTGATGGAAGGACTAGTATAAGCTTATTATTATGAAAAGGGTTCTTTTTGGAGATAGGTTGGTTCAAGAATAGGTTGAACAGCGAAGCGAGCTATGCTACAACTGACCAATAAGTTGAACTATTGAATGCATCAGCTATCTGTTCTTAGGTTGAAAAAGCACTCGTCCTCCAAACCAGCGGTCTTAAAATCAAAAAGTCGAACCAATATTGGAGGAATCCAGTTCTACTGCTGCTAGACCCTGTAGAACAACTGAAATCACTCTCTAATTGGATTTGATTCCCTAAAATCACTTTCGCCATCTATTAGTTGCTTCAGCCATCTAACACAAAGTTACAGAGAGAGAGAGAGAGAGAGAGGGTGACAGATATTTCAGAAACAAAGATAATGAATAGGAATTTTAACAAAGGCAAAAGAAAAACATATATAGTCCTTTTGTTGGGCTCTTTTTCATGTTTTTTAAAGAAAAACCCTTGATTTGAAATTTGCATCAAAAAGAAGAAAACAATGGAGATTTCAGAGTTCTGTTGTCCTCTTGAAAATCAATTATCTGAAATGGTTTCTTTTTATTGTGGTTGGACAGAGAGGCTATGTTTCAGAGTCCACGTGAGGTGCTCTTTTTATCATTCATTCTACAGAGACAGTGGTGGGACCCAATCCCCAGTCAAAAAAATATTGAGAAATTAGAAAGAAAAAGGCTAATCAATCAAAGGTGGATATGGGTCCCACCTCCATTCATGTATAATCATTTCTATTTTGACCTTTAGCCCCTTTGCCTTTGCTTTATGGACATTTGTTCAGGCTTAATCAATGTCTTAATAACTTAAATAAATACTAAGGATGCGTTTGATAAAAATTTTATAATATTGAAATAGGATGTTGAGTGAACGAGTCGCTTAGCTCGACTTATCAAGCGAGTCAGCCCATGCTAGCTTTGGAACAAGTCCAGCACGAGTCAACTTGCTTAAGAAAGTGTGACTTGGCCGAACTAGTAAGCACATTTTTTCTATTGCAAATTCTATTTTTTTTTCCCCGAAGTTTTGCTTCCCAATTTTAGGAAGAACAGACGTGAGCTGACAATTTGACCTATGCGAGCTGACATACAAATCACCCCACTTAACATTCCTAGATTAGAGAGAAAATGTATACAAAAGGGGACATGTTTCATTCCTTACTTATTCTATGTACTGTTCTCTATTTCGTTTAAAGATTTTAATTTTAAAAGAAGACATGTATTTATTTTAAGGATTAATAGCAGAAAACTCTCTAAAAATATTTTTATTAGCAATTTGATGTGGTCATTACTATGGCACCTCGAGCACCAGGATTCCCAGGAGTCCCCTCTTTCTTTCAATTATGGGATCCAAGTCCTCGAGCCTGTATAGTCCTCGAGATACCTCGACGATGAACCCTCCAGGATTCCTCCAAAATCACATCAGTAGACCTCGGGGTATGTGCTCGGGATTTTTCCTTAGCCAACTTCTCAAAGTACTCCACGATCGAGCATTACCAGTCCTCATCCCGAAAGAATCATAACCCTATCCAAATACAGTTATTCAAGAATTCTATATCTATATGGAGTCTATCCTGAAATGTATTGCAAGTAATGTGAAATAAGACATCTATTTTTATTACACTTATCCGAACAATAATTTCTAAAAATAAGGTGATGAGTCATACTAGGAGTCCACTACTGCCTATCTCTATAAATATAACACCACAATTCATTATTCAGGTACGTCTTCACATATAGTTTTCAGCATTCAAGCTTTTTCATATTCTCTCTCTGATTTAAATATCGGAAGGGCGACGAGAACACACCTCGACGCCTTTATTTCAGGTACCGGAAGACTTCGTTCATGCTCGGCCTCAGTCGTCAAGCTCGGAAATCAACAGATGTGATTTTTGGTAGCATCACAATTTATCCCCTACTTATTGGAAATCAAAGAAAACTCTTAAGTTCTAAACTTTTTGTACGAAAAACCCTTATACCGTCAAGATCCGTCAGATTTATCATTAAAAACAATAAAAAAAAATGTCAAAATTAAAAAGGAATAATTGTAATTTCAGTACCTAACTTTTAAATTTTTTACACGTTGTACCCAAATTTTTTATATGTACCACATAATATTCCAAACCTTTAAAACATTATTTTCGACCTCATCCAATTTCATCTTCTTCCCCCATCTTCAACCATATCCAATTAAACCAATATCAAAATCCAGAAAATCTAATTAAATTTAGAATTCTGGTATACTCATCAAAACTAAAATCATACTGCTATTAATCCTATAAATCCACACCACACAGATTCGAACTTTGCCTTTTCATTTTCCATAATATCAGAGCTCAGTGGTATGACTACACTGTACAATAGGGATTGACTTTTGGTGGGGCCGTTGTCCTTGGTCCATGCATGGCTTATTGCGAGATGTTTCACCATGTTTGTTGGTTTGTCCATGGCTGAAATATGCTCTTCATATCCTACTTCTGGGGGACTATTATTGAAGTTCGAAGCTTGCTGGTTCAGGCTAGGAACCCTTTGCCGCATGAATCACTGGATGGTAAATTTAGTCCTTTAGTTTTGGTGGTCAAAATCCGCAGGCAATTGAAAACCGCATCCAATAATTGAACAACTTTTTATTCTACACCTAGTGCCTGAATTTTTTTTTCCCCTTTTTTTGTGCGTGCGTGAAATTTATACTTAGCTTGACTGAACCTCGAGTGTGAAATGGGTTTTATTTTCTTGAAACCTTGAAACATTTGTAATGGTGAATTCATATTGCAATTCGTGTACTAAATGTTTAATGTAAAACGAAAACTTAGCGATAATAAAATGGGGCGCAAAAGAAACTTGCTTGCAATAATAGTCCGAGACTTAACAGTTCACCAATTTAGAAGTTCTATGTGAATCTAGGTGGTGTTGCTCAAGCTTGCTTTAATTTCTATCCAACTTAGAAGTGTATGTTTATGCTCTTAAACATCGTTTTTTGATGAGCATCCCAGAGTTATGAATTTAATTGGATTTTCTGTGATTTGATTTTAGTTTAATTGGGTATGGTTGAAGGTGGGGAAGAAAATGAAATTTTGAAGTTTTGGTATTGTAGGTGGTACATATAAAAAATTTGGGTACAATTTGTAAAAAAATAAAAAAGTTTGAATACTGAAATTACAATTATTCCTTTTTAATTTTGACAGTGTTTACTGTTTTTAACATTAAATTTGACTGATCTTGACGACATGGGAGTTTTTCACACATTGGGGGGTTTTTACGATTTTCAATATATAGAAGATATATCTCAAATAAAAACGTTTCCAGAAAGATTTTCTTTTATCAATCTTTTATTTTAATGGTCTCTCTCACAAGCCGGCTAGATTTTTCTATTTGATACGTCAAGATCATTCATAAACTAGTTTACTATATATACAAGAAAAAGAATTTAAATTTGAAATAAATTCAAAATTAAACTAAAAATTGATTTTATAACTAGGAATTCTCCATTTTAAGAATCGAGATAATTGTCTATGTTCATAGGGATTCTTAAAAATTTATTTTCAGCCAAATATTATTTCAATAAAATAATTTTACACGTGTACGGTGTATCCATAATTTTTTCTATTATTAACTATACTTCTTTAAAATAATAATTTTTATAAAATTTATTCTAAATTTTTTTATATATTTCTAAATTTTTAGCTTACTTCGATAGAGTACTGTGCTAATAGTTATCCCGATGTAGATATTTCCTGAATTATTGTTGGTGTCGCGTGTCTCTTTCTTCTTTTAATTTATATTATAGGTTAGATGTATTTCATTTCGGCTTCAATAAATCTTTATCAACAAAATTTGAAAAGTCTACATTGACAACTTCGAGTTAATATCATAAATAGTTACTGAAGTTTGTCAAAAGTTCCAAGATGTTACCAAACTTCAAAATTTTCCTAAATAATCACTGAACTTTGCAAAAAAGTTCTTAGAAAGTCATTAAACTTCAAAATATTTCTAAATAATCACTAAAATTTGCTAAAACTTCCTAGGAGGTCACCGAACTTTGCAAATTGGGACCCCATACATCAATAATTCGGTGATCTTGTAGGAACTTTTTTGCAAAATTGAGTGATTATTTATGGAAGTTTTGGCAAAGTTCAGTGACTATATAGGGGAGTTTTGACGTTCATTGACCCTCTTGGAACTTTTTGAAAATTTCAGTGATTATTTAGAAAAACTTTTAAGTTCGATGATCTCCTGGAAACTTATAGCAAAATTCAGTGACAATTTAGGGTATTAACCCTGACAACTTCCATCCTTCTAAGTTATAATATAATAAGTAATGAAGACTCTGCATCTCCCTTCCAAGTCGGCATATATTTGGAGTCAATTTTCCAAATAAAGGGAAAAAAATAATGATTCCCTAACTTTTTCTTAGAATGATTTATGAATTCTTCACTTAATTGTCACGCAATGAAAATAATATTATTGACATTTTAAAACTGAAAAGATAATACTAGAGATATTTTTGAACCTTTTGATAATATCAGAGACATCCTTCATATTTAAAAGATTATACCAACTTCTTTTATCTACTTTTAATTATCATTTCGCCCTCTAATCATTTTTGCAATATACTCAAAAAATTTTAACCTATTATTAAAATGGACCAATTAAATTGCAATTTATTGTTGGAAATTTCATCTTTTCTTCACGATCATTTCAGGTATATTAACCTCACTTTAAATGAGATATTGCTCGAAAGTAGTCAAAAGTCAATATGACATTCGAAACGGGGAAAGTTTTTGTGATTTTTAAACGTAAAGAGTGTGCATGATATTGTCTCAAAATTAACTTCTTTACACTTCATAATTCACCCCCGAATAGTAATAACATAAGCACACTATCTTGAATTGCTAATAAAACGTCATGATCATGTTCAGCAAAGAAAGAAAAAAAAAGGAAGGATTGGGGTTCATTACTGGAGGTCTGGTTTTGAATTAATAAAATCTCTATTGTAGATTGTTTCGCAAATCTTTTTACAAGTCAAAAAATTGTCGCTTCTAAATATCTAAGTATTCGTTGTAAATTTAAATATTCGCATTGCCCTACAACATCAAAATTCCATTTATTTTGCCTTTTTTCTAGTAAGTTCTGAAAAATAATTTGTGGGTACAGCAGAGAACGACATGCACATGAAGAAATCAAATTTTGTGCCCAAAATCACGCAACATTTGATAAATTGTTTGTCTAATGAAGCAACAATTGATTGTGAAAATCCAGTTAGGTTTTAGATGGATCTTGTTCCCATGTGATTGGCGTTTGTGGACCAGTTTTTAGTGCAGCTTCTTTAGCACCACAGCCTTTGCTCCCTCCGTTGGTGAAGAAGACAGCTCATCGTGTATGGTTTTTGTGCTTGATATTCTGATAGACAAAATTAACAAATATTAACTGGATTATTTTACTGAGTCGGAAAGAAAACCACTGCAATCATATGAAAACAAAGTAAAGTTTGCTGAGTAACATAAAACTTCTCCATATATTAAGTAATTAACTATTGTAGGAGCATGTCTAAAAAGAGGGTGAGACTAACGGAAGTGGATTTGGGGTTGGATTTCTGGACTCGATTCTATGTTATATATGGTGGATTTCGTAAGTATCACGAACTATAACTTTTGTATAAAGTGATAGCATATCTTACATTAATTGGTATTAAAGTTAGAGGCCCCGTGCTCGAATTGTTGTTGGAGCATTCTCGTGAAACGAGCGGGTAATCCAAAATCGTGTCAGGTGAAATTCCAAACTTGATTTTGAGTGATATATGGTAGATGGCATTAGTGTCATGAGGTATCCCCCTACATCACAAACTAAAAATGTTTTTTTAGCTCTACAAATTTAAGAAGCAATCTAAGATTGTGATTCATTTTCTTATATTTAAATTCTCATTTTCAAATTCAAATATTAATTTTAGTCCCACATTTTAAGATCTACAAATATTACTCACTTATCAATCACTCATTTTTTGAAAAATAGAATTTTAGTAACAAAAAATGAAACCCAAATAGACTAAAATACTCAAATGTAATATTAAAGTCCAAAAAGCTCAAACAAAAAGTAAGATCTATCTAAAGCTCAAATAAACAGAGAAATTCAAATAACAATAGTTTCGGCGTACCGGTTATGAGCGTTTTTTAGAGTACCGATTTAAAGCGTTTATAAACGAATCGATTTTGAATGGTTTTATTAGAGATTTATTTAAACTGCTCAATCTATGCTTGAGAATTTATTATTCATTGCTTCTAAAAGTTTTTTTAAAAAATAAAATTACATTTATACCCCTTAGTAAAATTTTTAGTTTATTATTTTTTATATGAATTTTATTTCCTCATAAGTGATATTTTACTTATAGGTATTTTTTTTTACCATATAAGTTAATATTTAACTAAAAAAATTATATAAAGTTAAATATTTACTTAAAATTTTAAGTTAATATTTTCTACTTATAAGTAAATTTTAAGTGAATATTTTACTTTTTTGTAACTTTTTATATTTTATAAGTGATTT
>CAIGRK010116111.1:0-10310 GCA_903798315.1 Fraxinus greggii
AACTGATTTCATAATTTCTGAAATTGAAGTGTTTCATAATTTTTGAAACTGAAGTGGAAGTGGAACGGTATGAAACTGAATTTTCATTCAATATAATTATTTTCCAACACTACAACATCCTCTCGTGCCTTTTTATATTTCATATTTGGGCAACAGAAACTCTTGCCTGGTAATGCAAAGCCGAGGCCATCAAAAAGACACAGAGCATTATTGTAAACTTAAAAAGTTTCGGGTTTACTATTAAGGAAATAATATTTTATCAATCAATTTTGAATATAGACTACTTGTTCTAATAATAAATAAGAGTTTTTTTTTCGATAAAAAAAAAAAGAGTTTTTTAAAAATAAGTAGCTTTTATTATTTATAAGAAAAGTAACTTGAATGGATATGTTTGTTTTCGTGAATTTTCGACACATGCAACAAAACAACCTCTATAGCACAACTCCCACTCGTGTTTTTCATTGAGAAATCTCTAACCAAGAGATAGGACAAGATGGCAGTGATATGGACGCTAACCATCACGAAGTGCAATACCCTAGCTCAGGGGCGGATTTATAGTGGGGGCAGGGGGGTCACCTGCCTCCACACTAAATTTTAAATATAAGATTTTATATTTTTCAAAATTTTGCACTAGATTTTCAAAAAATTCCTTAATAATTTTCAATTTTGCTTCCACAATTAAAATTTTTTGAAATTTGCCTACACAGTTCTACAATCCTAACTCTGCCCCTCCCTTGCCCTACCCTCCATTAATCTCATGCTGGGATAACTTCTTCATCTACTTTTTGTAGAAGAGTTTACTCAATAAGTCACATTGGACCTAGAGAGTAAGCAACTTCTTAGTTTTGAAAAAAACTTTCCACTTTTCAGAAGTCCTGCAAAACAAATCCTTAACGGTCGAGAGAGTTGAGAATCCATTCTAGAAGCCTGTTCAAATCTACGAGCTAATGGGAAGAAAATGGATAATCCTATTTGTAGTGTGCGTGCCTGGAGTACTAACTGTTAAAGTCGACAAGGATAAACTGAAGTTTTCATTCTAGCAAAAAAGCCTACAGTCATGGCCATTTTCACACATCAACTAAATCATTTTGCACCATTTTCAACCTACAACAAAGGATGCATCGAGTACCCACTTTGTGTTTATGTTTACAAAGAAACTAACCGCTTTAAATCAAGTTGCAGGTTGCAAGTAATCATGTCCCACTATTGAGGCACTTCTAAGAATGACCTCAAAGCTCTGAGCATAAGCATTTGAATACACCATCAAAGCTTGAAACACGTTGGGAAGGCTTGTTCGTAGGTTGTTCAGAATCATGGTTTGGGTCGTTTGGACAGATTTACAGTACTTGGCCTTCTCTTCATCCACTATTCTCTTTAGGGCATTGAGTTTAGCACGCCTAGTTGGTAACTGGTTCTTTGAGGTCAAGGCAGAATTTGTAGCACGCATAGTTGGTAACTGGTTCTTCGAGGTCAAGGCAGAATTTTTATCTTCAGGAGAGAGGCCGCCCTCGAACTTCATTTCCACTTCTGAAAGAGAAGTAAGTTTCCTTTCCAATTTTCTTCCTAGCTTATCAGATCGTTTACGCAGATTGATTTCCGCTTGCTGCTGCAAGACTATTGAGTGAACAGCTGATAATAGACTCTTAATGGCCTCCGATACCATCTGAAGACAAGATGAAAACAACAGTTTTCATGTCAATTTATTATGTCATGAGAATGTTATACACAACAAATTATTCATCACAGTTAATTTCTCATGGGATGGCGTTATAAAAGTTCTAAATTTCCGAATAGTGGTGTATCAAGCACACGGGGAAGACGTACTATACTCCATTCACAAACCAGATCCAAACTCCATTTTCTAGTGAAATCGGCAAGCAGAAGGTTCCATTCTCAGGGGCATATTACGTAGGATCACCGTCAATCTACAGTTCTTATTTGTAAGAGTCACCTCATACGGTTCCAGTTTCTCCCTATTGAAGATAATTTAAATAAATATAACTGTCACTTCTCCAAGGTCTTAAGATTTCAGATGAGGTTACAACATAGTATCAAAGTAGGCAGAGGTCCTTGGTTCAAATCTCGCAGGCATTTATAAAAACATTGCTTAGGTCTTTTGATTGAAAAATTAATCTGGCTACACATAAGAGATCGAAGATAATTTCAATAAATAAATTTGTCACCTTGCTGACAACCTAAACTTTAGATGAGGAGCTTCAAGGGGTCAGGAGGAAGAAAGTGAAGGTAAATCCTCATTTTGAGAAGCTTATAATAGTTGAGCCAGTGAAAAATTTGAAGATCTTCAAGGGAAAATGAAATTGAAGAGAACAAACAGAGGCACCTTATCAGGTAATTTATTAAGTGCAAGCAGCCATTCTTCAGCAAGGGCATGAGCATGCACCAATGATGAGTTACGACATCTGTCAACATCTTTGAGGGAGTCAGTCCGTTCAGTCCATTTGCAGAGAGCTCTTACATATTCTTGCTGATATTTTATGAGTTTGCAGAAACTGTTGTGCCAAGAAGTCACTTCTGTTTTTAGCTGAGCTGCAGCCTGCCGATGGTATTCACTACTAAATTCTGTGTTTTGCTGATTTGCTAAATGATTCAGCTGCAGAGATATATGATTCTGGACTTGATGGCAGTTGTACAGAGTTTGCCACAAATGCATCAATCTGGAAAAAACAGAGTTGTCGTAGGGCACAGTAGGAAACCATGCTTTTTTAGAATCCTAGGCAATACTAGTTGAGATAATGGAGGTATTCTCCATAAAAGCTATTGCAACCTGGTTCAGTTTCATATGTGACAGCCTTTCAAATCAATTCTTTGCTATTTTAATTTCTCCTGTTTTTATTGAACCCTAAAGAGGCTCCGGATAATAAGAGTGACGCCGCTTAGTAGAGAAAGTCTGAGGAGGGAGGGTTTGACCAAATCTAACATGACAAGATGTAGTTGTTAAGTATATAGCTTTCTTTAAATCTTCGAGTATATCTAGCAACGAACTGAACCAAATAGCAAATGATTCATGTAATTATCTATCAACTTCATCTAAAGTGGAAATCAAACACCCAACCTAGCTTTCCCTTAATTCCTCTTCCTAATTATAATTGGGATAACAATGAAGAACATATCCACTAAAACTTATTTCAAGCTATCAAGGGTTGTGATCTCAGCAATTCACTCAATTATCAATGTAAATAGTATAAGACTTAAATGAAAGTAGGATTTTATAATTTCAGTTACTTTACCCAGAAGATAGTGCAATCAGCTGAGGGTGGAGCTCCTCGTTTATTAGCTTTAATATGGTTGAGTTAGACTGACTGATTGATTGTTGCAGAGATAAGATGTAAGACTGCAAACTTTCAACTGCTGAATGAGTTTTTCCAGATATAGCCAAATCGTGCTCATCCTCTTGTTTATCTAGTGATGAAGACTTTCTACGGTGCTCCACCTTGGCATTCTCTTCCTCCTACACGATATCATAATTTAGGTCAAAGAAAGAACCATAAAACTTCTGCACGCGGGAAAAAATGAATATCAAAAGAATCCCAAAAAAAAAAAAGTGTGATATGATCTCTTTGTCAAACTCTAGACTATATGTATGTGGTGCAAACCTACTCCAATTTTCTTCATTCAACGATCATATTTCTCCTAATTTTTAGATTAATGTAAGAGCCAATTTAAGGAGGAGTCAACATGAAATGGACATATTAATCTAAAAAATTATAGCCTCTTATCTCTGTTAATTTATACTCAACCAGCGAATAGTCACCATGCATAAGAGATACCATCCAAATTAGCATAACAGAATAGAAGTTACAGTATTATTTGGCTGCAGAGTATTTACATAATTTAGAAAACAATAATCACCTTGACTGCCTTGTAGAGCTTCTGCTCCTCCACATAAAGTTTTTGGAGGGTGACACAATGAGCTCCAGGCTTACACGGCTCACCAGAGACATAGACCTCTCCATTGTCTCTTGTAGAGCGAAATGATTTAGTATACCAACTCCATGCCAGGGAGCTAAAGACTTTTGCTGAACTGCTTCTGTTCCCTGAAAATTTTGCACTTAGTGTGAGCTCCAGTTAAGTTTACGGCTATAGTGTTTGGTGTATTGATAGTGTAAGCATTGAGCATATTCGTGTGTGGCGTAAATGTGCATACATGTAAAACAGGTTGCACAAAAAAATTAAAAGTGGAAAGCGAAATCGTATTACCAATTAATAAACATGACATTGATCCAGAAATAAAATAAAGTGAGCAGAATTTGACTAGCTTTAATTGATTATTGCACTTATCAAATCTTACCCTCCTCCCCCAGCACACAAGATAAGACTGAGTCAGCATTCTTCGGTTAGAGATATTTTGGATGGAACAGAACGGGGAATACAGCTTGGTCTTTAGGGGAAATTGGTAGATATTGACACTATAGACAGAATCAGATCCTCTAAAAAGCAAAATATGTTTATGTGCCTGTTATGAGCAACCACACATAAAGATCTTTTCTCATCTCTCCTAGTTGCAACTTTTTACTAAATCAATTCACTCAAACCCCAACATAACCTTATCCAGGAATATATTTTAAGAACAGAGGGATAAACAAATAGAGGCAAAACTAGCAAGTACAAGACATAAAGAAATGTTAAAAAATGAGGATGCACCGTGCGCTGATAAAAATTTCCATTGCATTGGGCTTCGCTTCAATAACTGATAGCAATTGATATTTAGACCAAATTTTTAGTCGGAAGAAGTTACAGAGATTCCAGGAAATACTGATCGAAGTGATTTAATGAAATGTCTCTGTGACACACACAACCTTGGGGAGCTCGTAATCTCTCATCACCCAACCAAAAGAAGAATCCCATCAACAAATGCTTGAAGGGAAGGAAGGACGAAACCTTTTTAGTGCCAGGCAACACACACACAGCACACAAATGAGAAAAATACAACAGTGCCATAATGATAATAGGCCATCAATATCATACATGGTACTCAAATAGATTTCAGGAATTGGCTATGTCCATCTTGATAGGCCCTTCACCGGTCATCCATAGGCCAGGTATTTTGCAACATTTTCCAGTTTGATCAAATAGAAGAAATGACTGTTGTTCTTTCTGGAAGAATCGATAGGCAAGGATGAAAAATTACTAATTCAACTACACAAGGGTCCCTTGAAATTTAAATGTGCTAAACTAGAAGGTTGAAGATGGTAGGCAAGAATAGAAGACATGAGACACCAAAGAAAAATGATTGATGAAAGACCACAGCAAAGTCTGTGATGAGTCCACTCAAAGAAATAGAACTAAATAATATATGCTCTATCCAAGGAAAGTGTAGTCTTTTTTCTTTTCTTTTTTTAAAGCAAAACACCAACACAACCTCAGTAGGTTTTTAGGCTCCACCAAGTGTAGTCTAGAGTCTTAAGAATTGCACGTCTACAGAGAACAATGTACAATTGTTATACATTAAGTGCATGTTCGGTACGCAGCAGTAAACAAGATTGGACAATACAATCAAAAAGATCGTAGCTTCGGTCTATTCGTTATATTGTCCAATAGTATCTAATCCTCCCAAATATATACAGCACCGAATGGAGTAACATGAATGTGACTTTTGTTTAAATTAGTAGGGAAGAAGAATTACTCTTGTTTTCTTTTACACTACGAAAAAGGAATACGTCGCCCACACTGATATCTACAAAAACAGCTATATCCTTCACTCCACCTGCTGCTTTCACAAAGTAGTGATCCAAGTCCTTAGCAATACTGGTCAAGGTCTTGTTCCGCCAAACAACCATAGCCTTATCTGCAGTACCCTTTGAATGCCAGCTCATCATTGACGAATCGTCATCAACCAGTTCAACAGTCTGCTGCCTCCTGGGATGCATAACAACATTGCCAGTGCTAACAACATCCTCCTCATCATCTTCTTCCACAAATTCAGTATTTGCCTCTTCCCAATTTTCCTCCTCAACCTGCTCCACATTATCACAATTTTTATCACGTTCAAACATTGAAGAAGCAAATGGATCCCAATATTCCCACGTAGAGTTAGGAACTGGAGGTGGTGGTGGGGTGTGACCACTCTCCTCATCAACTTCTACTATTTCTCCATGTGCAACTTGAACCTTCAGGTGTTTATCCTCAAACTTTCTCAAATCGGGGCTGAAAGCAGGCGAAGGCGGAGGAGAATGTGGCAAACGGCTCGAAGAGGAAGGAGGCAATGCAGGGAGAGAAGTGGGGTCCTCAAGTTCCAGTGACTCAGATTCAGTAAACTGCCTAAGGGTGACTCCAGTATTTTTCAACGATCTCAGGTATGCCAACTGAGCATTAGCAAATTCTTCTCGATATCTTAACAACTTTTTCATCAGCATCTTCCTCTCCTTGCAAATTCTCACCCTCTCTTCTTCATCAATTCTTGATGCAAAACAACCCATATCACCAAATTTAAAGATGGTAAATAAAATATCAAAGCAGCTGTATTTGGTACAATTCTACGACTCCAAGTCTGCAACATTCATGGTAAAAAATAATAGATTGTAACATATTCTCCATATCTCCATGAAACTATTGCAAATCATTCATCATCTTAATAAACAAAGTACTCTTCTAGTCAAACATAAATGAATGTACGATCCATGTACCACAAACGCCCCCCATAGCACCTCTAAAATGGCTTGTGAAGACGGACAACCCCCAAAACTCATATAAACTTCATCATACGTGTACATTCATTATACTAAAAAATCCAGCAACCAAGAAGAAGACCATAGAGAATTAAACAATCTCTCAGCTCAAAAATCTGTAAAATTACAAACCCAACAAAAATCTGTCAAGAAAATCCTCCAAATTTTTTCAACTTTTCCCTAAAATTCTCCAGACATAAAACAAAACACCATTTGCTAAAATCACTTCGCGATCCTAATCGCAACATGCATTGCCATTAATGACCAAACAAAATTTTACCACTGAAGCAAAGAAGAACGTTACCAAAGCCTTCACTGTCTCAAAACCAAAGAATGCCGCTTCCTTCTTTTGTTTTTTTCCTTTTGCTGGCAAAATCTTCAAAAATCCAATATTTTTCGCAGAACAACAGAACAAGTACCAGAGTTCGCCAGATAATATTACTATATCTTATATCCTATAATAAAACAACTAAACGAGTACGGACACGAAGCTGTCAGAGAAATCAAAAAACACAGTCTAAAGGGTTTGTTTGGGCCATTTTTGGGCGAACAGTGTACTGTTTTTGATTTGACTCAAAGTTAATCATTAATTTTAATTATATATTTTATTAATTTTTATTAACATTGCTAAATTTCTGATTCTAATCTACATCAAACACGTTAGAAAGAAAAGTCACCATATTAAAATTCATATAAAATAAAAAATAGGTACTTTACTCAAGCTGGGTTCCTGTTTCCAGTTTCCTTGCAATAGAAAGAGAGAACATCAAGAAAATTCAGAAGAAAGGGAAAGTGAGGGAAACAGAGGTGAAGACTCGATTCCCAAGTAATAAGCATCCCAAGCACTGGAAGAAAGAGTTTTTCTTTTCCTTTTTCCTCTTTTCTTTCTTTCAGTAGCCATTGATTTAGCAGTAATTGCATTGTCAATAAAAATAAATAAATAAAAAAATAAAATCCAGTCAATAAAAGAAAATGACAGCATTGCTACATGCAAACTTTAAGTTCTTTTTGAATATTGATATTTTTTTAAAATCAGTTTTTATTTCATAATTATTTATAATCTCACATCATTTTTCATATGTTTTTCATGATTTTTTAATTTTTTAACTCTGCATTCTCCAGAAAAATTGCGACGACAATTAGCTGAGTGGAAGTTATATTTTGATGGAATGATTAAACCTTGAACATTGTGATGAATGACAATTTAATTGGTAACCTGGATCATAATGGAAAATTTGTGAACAACCCTCTGAAAGGAAGATGAATAAATTTTAGAATTTGGAGGAAGAGTTATTGATAAAAAAGAGGACAAAATTAAATCAAAATCAGAAATTCTAAATATTCTGAATGACCCCGCACATGATGTTATATGGTTTCGAGCTAAGGGAAAATTGTAGTTGGTTTCGAACTAAGGGAAAATTGCCTAAATATTTCACTTATTATCACTGTGTCAAACATGTCATTTGTTTCGACTGGAGGAAAAATGGGCGGATTCTATCTATTCCTCCTTTAGTTGATAAAAAAAATTAAAAATAATAATATTTTGATCAATTAAAAAAAGGGTAATTAGCATAAAATATTTATATTGTTTACATTCATTGCACAAATCGTCGATATCGTTTCAAAGTTGACAATTACACCCTCATTTCAACCTTTTTTGTGGAGTTGGTCCTTATCGTCTCCTTCCGTCAATTCCTTTCGTCAACTATGGTTAATTGGTGCAAAACAAATTTATCGTTTGCCTTCATTGCACAAAAGTCCTTATCATCTATTCTCTTCATTAAAACATTGTAAAATTACTAATTCACTCTCATCTTTAAATAAACAAATAAAAAAGAGAGAAATAATATAAAAAATAAATAATTACAACTAGACTTCCAAATTTGAAAATAAAAAAATACATACGAGTCTTACGTAAAACAATTTAAAAAATACTAACAAAAGAAAAATAATTCATCTTCTCAATTAACCCTACCTACTCCTATCCCTATCCTCATCCACCACAACCACCACCACCACCACCATTAAAACAATTAAAAAGAGAATTAAAAGTATAAAGGAAAAAAATAAAAAACACACAAAATGGTTCTTCTTCCCTATCCAATTCCGTACTTTGCCTCCTGCCACCACTACCACCTATTCTCCACTTCCCATTGCAACACCATGCAGGAATTTAGTTATTTTCCTGTAAGTTTCGTATTTCAATATCTTTATTATTTTCAATGAAGTTACAAGAGTTTTTTTTAGATTTAATTAAATTAAATTCTTGTTTCTATCTTTTTGCTTCTGATTACATATACATATATAGACATTGCATTAACTTTAAAATTTTGATCTGATTTTGTTCAAGTTTTTTTTTTTTTGCCTCGGAAAGCGATGTCTGAAGATGAGATTTAAACTTCCATTAGAGGGTTCATTCATAATCTTAATCCAAACAACATTCTAATTGTTCTAATTCAAACCCAGCTAATAAGAAAATAACTTTTTCCTTGGGAAGATATTTTTTTTTTTAATATGTTTTAAATTATTTTAAGTGAAACTCGTTCTATCTGAAAATTTTAGGACTTTGACTATAACTATTATTTTTTATATTATTTTTTTTCTATTGTTTATTTAAAAAGAAGGGTAAATTAATTATTTTACAATATTTTAATGAAGAAAATTGACGATAAGGACTGTTGCACAATAAAGGCGAGCGATAGGGACATTTTGCTCAACGAAAACGAGCAATGGGAACGTTTTGCATTAATGACCCATATTTGATGGAAGGAATTGACGGAATGAGACGAAAAGGACCAACTCTACAAAAAAAATGTTGAAATAAGGGTGTAAATGTCAAATTTGAAATAATGAGGTCGATTTTCACAATAAGCTCAAACAATGGGACGTTTTATGCTAATCAACATTAAAAGAACAGTAAAATTGTAACTCTGTATTTCTCACACAAGATAACTTAAGGAAAAAAAAGGAAAGAAAATTAAACATTGTTCATCTTCTTCCTCCACCCCCATGCTATAACGTCCCCAATAAGATCTCCTACCTCGCTCTGACAATCACGCGACAAATCTTAACGTGTACTACCCATCCCACCAATACACATCAAAACCCATCTCCCCATTACTTTCACTGCTCGAGCTATCAAATACATGAGAGTCATCTCTAGGTTTCTCAATTTTGCCATAGAGCTTGATGCTAGGAACATCCTCATCAGCGTAAATCCTTTCGTTGGCATCCTACTATCGGTTCTGAACAATTTCGATCCAACTCGTTTTGACCACAAGTCCAACCCACCGGACTTCTGGAACCGATCAGACAAGCTCGTCGTACTCATAGAGAACGGAGAGGGAGATTCTCAACAAAGTGGGTATGTCCTGGGCCCACCCCCATTCGAATTACGATCGCATTACTGGTACAGGAAGGGTTGACAACAGTTTTGACAGGATGACGTGGCATATTTGAAGGTAAAAAAAAAAAAAACATGAAAACCCGACTAATTGTTTTGACATTTCTCACCCATTTTCTCCCAAAAATGGTTACCCTAGAAATAAGCCGCCATTTCGCTGACCGACGGTCCTCAAAACCCCCGACCTGCGCAACCCCATCGAAGAAGAAATGAACCCCAAT
>CAIGRK010116116.1:0-10400 GCA_903798315.1 Fraxinus greggii
ACAAGCCATGATATTATCTACACAGAAATGTGTTAAAAATCATATGGTGCTTGTCCCAGTAAGAGTTTGGAATAAACAAGACGAGGCAATAAAACAAGCACACTTGAAACATGATAAACCAATTTCCTTCACTCTTAAGATCATGTAAATTGCAGAATTGATACGAAAAGTAGCATTTAGGTACGACTTGCAAGGGAAGCGAATCATGATCTTCCACATTTATATAAATAACCACTGACTAAAAATGAAAGTAAAATCAAATGCCAATTTAAATGCAGGATATAATTTTCTTCATCGAGTTCATACACTTCAAATGAAAAATGACAAGAACATCATGAAATTTGCATGGATATGCATATGCCCCACCTACAATGTAAAAGTTAAAATGGTAAAATTATCTAATTGTCAGCTAACTAGAAAACATAATAAACCAAGCGAATGCACTTTCTCATGCATAAAAACGTATCAACCAAAATATTGGTCGGTTAAGGGCCAAAATCATTTATCTTGTTCTCGAGAAGTTGCTAAATTTATCGAGATTTTCTCCTACATCCGGATGTAGGCACATATACCCCCTCTAAGTTTAAGCAGAAAAGTGCACAAGGTTTAAATTTATCTCAACTTTCTTTCACTCTTGAAAAATAAAATCTTCTCCAACTATGACTTTCCATTCTTTCCACGGTGCAAAGAGTTATGCTTTATCCTTCAAGGAAGCAAACTCTTCAAAGGATGCATGAATTCATATTAATTAAATGAAAATCTCAAATAGCTTGAAACACCATCAATTTTTTAACTTGAACATTCATCCAGGGAAGACGCCCTGCAATCCACCCTTAGTCAAACACCTAAGAATGCAATCAAAATTAATCGAGTGACGGATGCCAGCATGATATAATAAGTTTGGTAATGTAAAATAATACAGAAATGCAAAAATGAATGCACAGATATAATAATGCTATCAAAATTTATGAAGAAGAAAAAAACCTTGAGAGCGGTGCCGATTTTGAAAATGCCCATGACTTCCTCCTTGGCCACCAAGCAAAGGAGCGGAATAAGAGCAAATGGGATCTGAATTGACTGAAGTATATTAAGCCATTCATTTAGAACATCTAACGAGTCCTCAGATGTATCAAAAACAAGGGCAACTATTAGAGTCGGGATGATAGCACAGCTTCTTGTTATCAGTGCTCTCATCCACTTTTTCAAACGCAGGTTTAGAAATCCCCCCATTATAAATTGCCCTGCATAGGTGCCAGTTATAGTGCTACTCTGTCCGGCAGCTAGTAATCCGATAGCCCAGATGTATAAGATTGGGAACAATCCTCCGCCATACTTTTCTTGAAGATACTGCCCTGCATTTCCAAGGCCAATGTTATTGGCTTGTTCTGAACCATAAAATGCCTTCGCAAATACTGTTGTCACAAACAGATTTATAATGAAAGAGATTGTGAGAGCAGCGCCAGATTCTATCGAGTAATATGTGAGAGCTTCTCGAACTCTGCCTATCTTGCGGTTGTCAACTTCTCGAGATTGTACGAGAGCAGAGTGCAGAAATACGTTGTGAGGCATTATAATGCATCCCACAACTCCTACTGCTTGCTTTATTGTCTTCGAGCTGAGTTTTGGGACCATGACACCTACAATATCAGTTAACATACTTTGTATTTGAGAGCTTATGGTTTAGTATTAAGTACATTGAATTTTGTATCAGAAATAGCATTCTCTAACCAATTAAAAGTTTGGCCCCATTGGGTTTCGTTTCACCAAACAACCACGCAAATGAGAGTGCCATAATTGCTATAAGGACAGCAAAAAGGGCTTCTAATTTCCGCACACCATAGCTCTCCAGAAACAGAAAGATGAAGCTGCATAAGACGAAAATGGGAACTTACAATTTAGATACCGAATGTAATTCTGGATTAGCCTTCGTAAGATTCCTGAATATAATTGGAAAGGAGAAAAGAAACTGGGTATAAAAAATTCCTACTCTATAAGGGTGTGTTTGATTGGAAAATGGCCTTTTTTCCACCCAAATTCCAACTTTTGGAGTGTCTGATTGCCATTTTTTTCCATGGAAAATATTTTCTAATCTTTGAAAATATGCCTAGTTTTCCTTGTTTTTGTTTTGGAGGAAAACGCTTTCTTTGGGGGAGGTAGGTCTTGTTCCTCGAAACAAGGAAAACATTTTCTTTTCTAGGAGACATTTATCATGTCAAACAAACACACCTAAGTTCAATCCTATTAACTTCAACCTTCCATGCATTAGGGAAATAAGCTAGTAAAATGAGCAAGTCTAAACTCAAACATAATTCTAGAAAAATTGAAACTTGGTTTACTCCAATTCCGACACAATCCATGCACTTAACACTCCAAGATTTATTTTTTATATTGCACAAAAAAAATTAAGTTAAATAAAACAAGAATAAGTAAAGATAAAATGTTGTTCAAGATTTTAATTATACCAGTCAAGAGCAGTGATGATGACACCAGCCCACAGAGGCAATAACCCATGGCTCAAAATCTTGATAGCTATTGCACTACCAATCACCTCCTGAATATCAGCCCCAATCAGGGCCAGCTCCGCCATGACCCAAAGTAGTAGCCTGGCCCAATTAGGATACTCTTCTCTGCACCACTCGGCAAGGTGCCGTCCAGTAGCCACGCCAAGCCGGGCAGACAGCAGCTGGACCAAGAGGCCAATGACTGTGGCCCACAGTAGCAGCCAAAGCAAAGAGTAGCCTGCAATTGCGCCCGACTGGAGATCCCCCTCCAGGTTGCCCGGATCCAGGAAAGCTATACTCATCAAGAACCCGGGACCGGTGAACAGCCAAAGCTTCCGCCACGAAAACGGCGGCGCTTTGGTGGAATACTCACCTGCTCCGTTTCCTTCGTCGACTCCAATTATGGGGACTTTCTCGGTGTAATCATATGCCCTCTCTCCATCTTCCTCGTACAAATCAACCGATCGTTCATCGAGTAACCGCTGGTGCTGTTCTTCCTCTTGTAGAGCCATTTTCCTCTTTCTTTGTCCCTTAATGGAGAAGGAAAAATCAAGAACTGAAGAAGGAAATTAGTGGAATAGAATGACGTGGGAAAGAAAATACGATGGTTGCCATATGGGGCGTTATCGTTAAAGACCACGAACAGAACAAACTGCCGTTCCCCATTTCTTTGTTATTATTTATTATGTGATTCGTTTTCTGTTTTTTGGATTTTTCATTTTTGCGGAATTTAAATGGCGCCTCACCCAAAAATAATTAGAATAATAATATTTAACCCCAATTGGATTATAATCCCGACCTATGTGGTATTGGTGATAAGCTAAATGAAATGTAAAATGAAATGATTTATTTAATTGTACTTAAGATTTAATGTCACATTAGCGTCACAAATACTAACCTTGGTGAGGCTAAATAATAATGCTCAAAAAATTGCGTCATTGCTTGTTTTACTTTAAAATAAAACTTTTTAATTCATATATTCATTTTAAACAACTCATTTACAAAATAAGGTATTTTGTACATAAACTTAAAAAAAATAAAAAATTCTACTTTTTAATCACACATTCTTTAAAAAATACTATTTAAAACTCCATTTTTTTTTTCAAAATAATAGCGATCAAACATGGGCTAAGTGGGAATGGTAGTTCTGGAAAAATAGGGTTAATATTAAAATTAAATTTTCTTTCAAGAGATTTCCATGTTTGAAATTGCCATGTTTTCTTGATTTTCTTCCTTTTCTTTCCATGGTATTACTATCCAAAACCGGGGAGTGACTTGTGATTTGTAAGAACATTTTGTTATACATTTAAAATATTTTTTGGAGCAAAATAAAAAAAAAATTATTAAATTGTGGAGTCTCATTATTGTTGTTACGTGAATCGATCTTCACAATAAGATCGTCGTGGAGGTTGGGGAGGTGCACGAAGCCCCCTCTCGGGAGGTGGTGTGATAGCGCCTTCGGACCAAAATCTCTTTTAGAATAATTTATGAATTTTACACTTTTAATTTTGATTTTGTCTTAATTTTGTTTATAAATATGTGTCATCATTAAAATTTATTTAATTATTATCAAAAAGTGAGAGAAAATTGTGTGTAGTTTTTCTCTTATAAAATTCTTTTCATCATAATGCAAATTACTACAATAGCGGACGAAAACGTAGTCTCACATTGAAACGAAACTCAATAAATTTGCATGTTCATTTTTTTTTTCCTTTTCTGTGATTTTATTTTCTTTGTGATATAGAATTAGGATTTATAATTCTCAACAATTTCTGCATTGAATTGGTTGTACTTTTCCTTTTTTACATTTTGATGAGCAAATGCAAAATACACGTAAGTTGATACAGTTTTCTACATCTCAATTTTAGGATACATTGTATATGCCTTCATGTTAGTTATTTTCCTTTGTTTTTCCTATCCATCATATCTTTCTTTCTTTCTTTGAGTTGAGGGATGGAATATTAGATTCAAAATCGGATATAAACGTATAGGCTCCTTCTTCTCTTTAAATCACTTACGATAAAATAAGATAAAATCGGAAATTTTAGTTCAATCGTTACTATCAGAAGCATTCCACTTTGACTTTGGAGAGAGGCATGTCCACAAGCTTAGTCATATTCGGCTTAGATTTTGATCATTAATATGAGATGGAGGAAATATAGAAAATCCGTCACGCGTGATTTACTTGGAGTTGTTTGGTCACTTCCTAACATTATTCCGTTGAGTGTTGGCAATCGGGAGTAGGGATGGGCAGTTTGTATGTCCACACTCAGTTCTATTATAAAATCGCCAAATCGATCTTGTCAATGGAATCGATGAACTACTCGAGCTAGTTAAAAGTGTGGAGAATAACCATCCACATCTTATTGTGAAAGAAAAAAAGTCGTCGCACCAGTTTTATAAACGAGGCCAGCCCCATGGGAGGAAACTTGTCTAAATTAGTTTCGAAAGCTGTTTGTATGGATATGCTTGGGGAATCAAATCATCATAAAATTTATAAATTGTTCTATGTAGTAAACATCGCATTTGAGTTCAAAATGAAGTGAATTCATTATTATTTTTCACCATAGTTTGTAAAATTGAGACAAAAATGTGAAAAAAAAATAAAAATTGTTAAAAATTTGGCTCACAAGTATGAAGAGTAAATATATGGTCATTTACATGTATCGTGCATAAATTAAAAATTCAGGTTTTAAAATGTATTTATTATTGCTTGTTGACTCTATTATGATGATAAAAAAGAAAATTATATTTTTCTTACAAAAAAATTCAAGTAGACATTAAACAATGTAACTTTATGCTAACGCGATTATCAATAAGAATGGCTATTAAAATAATTTATGTATTTGAGCCACGTTATTGTGGAAAAATGCATTTTGAAATAGTAGATTGATGGAGAATGTGTGGTTGAAAAAAAAGGAAAAGTTAATGATGTGATGAAAAATATTATTTTATTAAAAATGTGTGGTTGAAAATAAGTAGAAGAATGAAAATGAAAATTTTAATGTGGATAAAACGGGGGCTAAATATCCAAAGTATCATTTTAGCCCACAAAAGCATGTCGCACGGAACTGTAGAAAGAATGTCGTTGTACGTTAGTAAGTAAATTAATCCGGTGTACCAAAATTAAATTGACACTAATGGTGTCTGGACAATGAAGAAATTTGGTGTAATTTGAGGGCTCAACGAGCAAGCGTGTGTCACTGTCGCGCTAGTCCCGTGGTTGCACACGCGGTCCCTACTCCCATTTCACGACAAAGTCGTGTTCAAATAATGTAGCTAACGTTAAATTCCTTGCTAATTTGCCTCGTTCGTGCGTGCATTCACGCTCTTAATACGCACAAATGGGTGTTATAATTCAGTATCCATAACAAGCGGGTCTTAGTTGAATTGTTTTTGATCCATAACTATTTCGGCGGTTCGGCCCAAATTTCAGCTCATACAAATACGATTGTAAGTGGAATGGAGATTGGATACATCTGTTTATGGATAAAATTTCATATCGAATAAAAATGAAAATATAAATCAATTTATAAGAGTGATTTTTTAAGAAGGAGTCCCAAATTTTAACATGATATCAGAGCCCGTTAAACTCCAACGAGTAATTCGATCCGATTAAAACTCAAAAAAATTGAGCACGTGAATTTCAAAATTGATTTGCTCAAACGAGCTACCACCTTGAGCATGCATGTTAAGGGATAAAATTCTATATCGAATAAAAATTAAAACATAGACCAATTTATAAGAGTTTGAGTTATTCCTCTTAATAAAGTTGACTTTTTAAGATGAAACATCAAATTTTAACAATATCTTTTAAAATTATAATGTTTTTGAGGAATTTCACGAGGTTAAAATTGACAATCAAATTATTGTCCAACATCAAACATCTCGGGTAAGAAAATGAACTTCTAAAAATGAATTAATTGTTTGGACAATGATCAAGAAAATCGAACACAATACATAGATTTGTATTGCTTGATGAATGTGTTCTATTACTGCATTGCTCCATGTGAGAACCACGCGTGAAGAAGAAAGCCATATAGTACACATTTGCTATGTCACACTAGGTCATATTAGCGTTTCATGAGAACCATGCACATCTTGGCAGAGTCAGACCTCCTTGACATTCAAGTGCCTTGATAATCGAATACTACGCTAAGCATTCGAGGTCCATTTGCACGCATGTATGGTAAAAAACTCGTAAAGGAGGTTCACCCATTGACAGACTCCTTTGCTAACCGAAAGAGGATGATGTCAACCTCGTATGGCCCAAAGTACGAGGCAAAGGGCAAAATTATTTCCCTTAGGATTTTGCTACTCGTACTAAAAGTATACATAATGGATTACATAATATGATGTGGAGGGAAAAAATTGGATGACAAAGTTGATTGTGTTTTAAACTGGTAAATGGTAGAGTGTCATTTAACCACCAAGTTCGAGATGGATTGATGCAGTTCCTCTACGCCGAGGACACCAAAATATCGAACCACCACATGGCACCGTCATTGAATTTTGAATCATCTAAAGCCCCTACGGTGTCGTGCTGCAGGCCAATTTTGAGCTACTACGTTGCTAACTAGCGTTTCGATTGAAGAGGGTGACCATTAGGTGGATTGGAGATGAAGATTTGGTAGAGGTCCCATAACCTATAAATTTAGATGGTACCTGTGTTGGTGTCGGCGATAGCAATGGTGGCCGGCAGCTATTTGGAGTAGTTTTGTTTTTGGTAGTGAGAGGGTTGGGGAAATGGAGATAGAGGTTGGTTGCGATTTTATTGTTTTTTTTAATTGATTTAATCGGAGAAACGTCTTATGTCCAAAATGCCATTTTTGGGAGAAATTATTAGACCTTTAATTTTTGAGGTCAATTGACGATTTCTAAGGTCAAACTAATGGAAACCATCATTTTGGATTAGAGCTGCGATTTTTTCAAAAGTTTGGTACCAACAATTGGACAAAATCTGCTAATAAATGAAAGATTTGATACCGTGACTACAATTTCCCATAATAATATTGATCTAAGCAAATATGTCTTCATAGTAATAGAACAAGCCTTGGATACAAAATATTTGCAAATTTTGTACTCCAAATTAACTAAACTCCGTGTCAAAATTTAATTATACCATAAACTAATGTTCGAATATAGTACATCAAATATTCCGCAAAAGAAATATTGTTTCGATTAAATTTGTATCATGTGAAATTCTAGAAAAATATAGAATATAGCCCAAATTCATCGTTCACCCGCATTCATTATAATAATTTGAAGTTTTGAGGGCTCATATAAAATTTAAAATAATTAAATGCCAAATTAATTATTTTAATTATTAAGCTAAAGCTTTCGAAACTTAAATCAAATTGATCATAATGTCATTCTAACATCAAAATATGAGTTACATATCTAAATTAAATCATATTAAAATCACTATTATTCACAGGAGTTACAACTTACCTTTTCTAAAATATTAATTAAGCACATTGTAGAGGATTAATCTTTTGACCTTTGTTTAAAAAAAAAAACATAATCCAATCAATTCACGCATGACAAAATACTAATTTTGGTTATAATATACCTTGATAATTATGAATAATGATGGATAAAAGACATTATTTTCAAATAGAAATCCACAGATATCATACCAATAGAGTTCTACAAAAATTCTCTGTAGCTTTTTAAAAGCCCCCAAAATTATGAAAAAAGTGCATGTGCAAGTATTGGAACACAGTCATGAGTCCTCAAATTGTAGATTTGTGCACGTCAAAACTCAGAAGGAACTTTATTCATTCATATGTTAAACGACTGATTGAAGTGGGCTATCAGAACAATGGATTAACATAAATTAAAACCAATAATTACATTGCTAAATTTCATGGTACAGTTTTTTTTTTTTTTTTAAAGCAAAGGAGAGATTTTTGACATTAAATTTGATTGTTGCCACAAATTGTCCAGTCAAAACAGGGGCTGTAGTTGGTAACTACTCAGATGAAGATGAAATATATTGCTTATTAAAAAAAAAAAAGGGGTCCAAGAGAAATGTAATAAACACCCTCGTCCGAAGGAGCGAATGCATCAAATCTTATTGAGTAAATGGTTTAATGTAGGATGCAGGCATAGAGGTTTTCGTCAGTGGAAGTTAATGATACCACATACACGGCAATTCGAAAATCAGCAACCAACTAATTTTGGATGGCGTTCGTGTGTGACTTGGTGAAGTAGACAGAGCTATAAAAAGGTAAGAATGAGAAGACTAGAATATTAACGTGACAATTTGAATAACATAAACATACAGTTCGATGTCAAATAAATATAAGAAGAAATAACATAATGAATAAAATTCAATAAAAATAACAAATGTAAAAATGAGAAGAGTTGTAAAGAAAATAAGTTTTGGAGAGTCACGTCAAAGATGCCATCCTAAAATCATATTGTTTTCCCTTTGTACGGGTACTTTCGGTGCACGACTCCAAGATAAAACTCATGTTGTTCACAGCCGGTTCTCGTTCTATGGGCACGACCATAAAGAGATAAAGAACAAGCTTTTATCGAGTTTTCAAGAGTATAAAAATATCATATGAAATGTATATAGGAGAATAATTCTTTAACTTGTGTTTCTAACTATCTCAAGTCGTATGCAAACTATAAAACTAATGCTGTATATGAAGTAGAGCATGATCGAATATCAGTTTTCATAAGATTATGAAGTGACATAACTATAGAACTAATGCCGAATACGAAGTATTGAAAATTGGAATATTTTTCAAATTGGCTCTCTATTTTAAAATATTAACTTGAAGTGTCTTTTAAAACATAATTTTCCTTATCGACTTTTAAAATAGAGTGCATTTCACTTTTAAAGAGTATTTTACAGATATTCTAATACCAATAGAAGGACTAGGAGCTCCACATACCAATCTAGAGAAGCACAAAAGTTTAGCAACAGTGTCCAATACAAACCAATGTGAGACAAATAAGGCAAATGAAGTAAACTTGAAAAATGGTCTCAATGCTCGATCTCAGTTGGGCCATTAATTTTGTTGTAACTTATTTATTCGAAAATTGAAATTATGACGAATGCATTGTCAATATATTTGCATGTCAAAATCTACAATTTATCTACCGTACATAAAAATTGTGGATATGTGAAATCGTTCATTTTCCTATTTTTTTCCTTTTTGTTCATTAATCAATAATACTCTTATCTAATATTGTTATATCCTTTTAAATTATAAATGCACATTTTTTATCTTAGCCCGGTTTGATATGGATTAAAATTTTAATTTTAATTTTAGTTAATGTCAATAATTAAATTTAACCACATAGTTCATAGGACTCACAACTTTTTAATCGTATTTTTCATCAATTTTCATTAAAATTTAGCAAAAAATTAATTTTAATTTCCATGAAATTAGGCTTAGTAATATATGTTAATTATTACTAATCAACGGTCAAGTTTTCGACATCCTCGTATTAGTTAACCTTTTGAAGCAGTTATGCAAATGACAACTGTACCCCCAAGTCAATATTTGTATGTTGGAAATAATCATCTCTTTTGTTGACTCCTAAAAACGAACCAACAGATGTCGGGTCCATCTTTACCACGTCAAGTACTGTTCCGACGCGTTTAATGCCGGAGAAAAGACGGCTTGTGTAGCGGGTACGGACGCGGGAGGTACTTTCCGGCAGAGGACGTTAAATGTTCGGATTCCGGCGAAATAGCAATCGCACTAACAACGATTACTCTTTTTTAGAATAACGTAAACCTTTTGTCTATGTAAAAAATAAGAACGCAGACAGAAGATTGTGTATACCCTTCGTGCTTTTGATAATCACCTCTCCCTCTCTTGTTTGCAAGAAGGGTTATTTATGCAATATGGGTTGTTATCCCAACCGTTGGATGAA
>CAIGRK010116157.1:1070-15741 GCA_903798315.1 Fraxinus greggii
GTAACGATTCTGTGATTATTTCCCTGTACTTCGGGATTAATTCAATTTCTAAACCCCAAACATTCAATTGTAACCCAATCGACAAGGTTCACGCACAGCCGAACGCAGCTCTAGCCCTATAGACATTTCCAAAATTCACTTTATATAAAGCGATTATTTGTGCTCGAGTCTAGATAATGGATATGGTAGAAACTTCCATTAGTGCAAAGTTTATTTTCAACAGGGGGGAAAGGATGTACTTCTAATAAAACGATAGCGTAGGCAATTTCGACATCAATTGTGCTACATGTAGATCACAAATTGATTAATTTACCAACAAATGATGTGATTAGTTCACTGTCTACATATGTTTATCCAAATCAAGCCCCATCATGGCAGCTGCCGTCTTACTATGCCTGATCTTACGACACTAGATACACATAAAGGGTGGCTATCGAGAGACTATTTATGCCACCGGCACCTGCTGTCTCACTATGCATGATCTTATGTCACTATATACACATTGATAAATGGTGGAAATCAAAAGACTATTTATGCCACCGAATATAAAGATCATTCTTACAATGCCGTGCGGCTATTAAGCTGTGCAGGATATCCAAATGGGCTAACTTTAAACGAAAGGGAGGGTACACAATCAAATTAGGCCACAGACCCCACATTTTTCATCAAAAATATCAACTCAACATTAATATTAGCAAGCAGAGATGTGCTATGTATACATGATGAACACTATAATGATGTCCATAATGTACACATGGCGACCCCCCGCTTGACATAAAAAATATCAACTCAACATTAATATTAGCAAGCAGAGATGTGCTATGTGTACATAATAAACACCATAATGATGTCCATAATGTACATATGACGGCTCCCTATTGGGGGGGCCGCCTGAGCAAGCAGAGACGTGCTGTGTGTACATAATGTACACATGACAACTACCTATTGGAGGGCCGCTTGCCGCGTCAGGCAACCCCCAACCATGTGTACATTATGGACACCATTATGGCATCCATTATGTACATATAGAATTTTCCCAGCAAGAAAGATTGGACTATTTGTGCACATAAAGTGTATACCTTGATTGACACTTCCTTATGTGTCAAAAATCTGGTAATTAATCGGAAAAGATATTGTCTATCAATGTACCAAAATCTGTCAACTGACATGATTAATGTGTCAACCTTTATGTACATGTAGCATGGTTCAAGCAAGAATAGTTGTCTCAGTTCCGTAACATGCATTGTTCAACGTTGGCTTTTCATGAATATAAAACCCATATGCTAGATTATAGTGCAGTGAATAATTGTCCACCCCAAACAAATTTGAGTACGAAAGGCACTCTCTTCTCATTCCTCCATCGGCCTACACAGATAGAATTCCGGCATACTTCGTATTTAGGAAGTACAATGTACATCCTATCACTAATAGACATCCATCAATGTAGACAAAACAAAATTACTTGAAAGTGTTGCAATTCTTCATGTATCACCTCATACTTGATATGGGGTAAACAAGTAGCATATTCAATTCAAATTTCGCACATAAAAATGAAAAAAAAAAAATTACAAATAAATGCATGGTAACGAAGTATCAAATATATCAATCTGTTCAAGTTAATAATATTCCCAGTTTATAATACTACTAGATTATTGGTAGTCTATAAACAAGATATCATCTTTCTTCTATTTTTCGAGGAAATATGTTTTACTACTTCCTGGCATGCACCTTAAGTGAGTGTGATAGACATTTAAACAATAATACATAAGATTTTAACTTCTTTCTTTGAATATTGTCTAGTAGAATCCAATGGCATAAACAATGGATGGAAAGATACAAGCCAAACTAAATATTCGAGCATCATAAGGCCAATGGAGATATCCATAAATGGACACAGCGCAAGACATGCAGAACCAAAGACAACAATATATGAAATGAGGCAAGGTATAACTAACTGATATCATGTAACTCCTAAATGCCAAGCTGGCTACAATAAAGTTTACAACCCGTAGCAACAACCCATTGTCATTCAAAAGATCAAAAACAAAACTCTCATAGGACGACGTTACCAAGGACACAAGAGAAGTGGAAACACATAGACATCACATGACTAGAGAATCTAAAGGTTCAAACAAAAAGTATATATTTGCAAAGAGTACACTTGTAGTTGACTCATGTTTCTCTGATTCCCCATGTCTGGGTTAAGCTTTTTAAACAGGTTTAACTAACTCAAATAGCTTTCTTGAAGCTCCATTAAGATCAACATAAAGGTAAGGTGTGTTGGGGATGGGGTGGGGGCCGCGAAGGAGTGAACTAAACAGATTTCTACACTAATGCGAAAATAAAATAAAAAGGGTTGGAGCACAGGGCAGCGCCCCTGATCTCAAGCTCATCTCATTTACACAAACCTTGTTCGGATTTAGCTCTGCTCTATTAACAAGTTAACTGCATGAAACCAAGCTTAAATGTCATTTCACTCAGCTTGTACAGTCCGTTCATTATTCCCATGTTCCCCCAGTAGAACTTAAGATTCGTTATTCGTACTCTTATTAGGCTATTATAACCTGATATTCAAACAAATAATAGCTCAACTTTGTACTGAATTTTTTAAACAAATCTGAACCTGGGTAGCTGGTAAATCCTCTTTATTTCAAAATGCATTTGCTTTTACCAACATACAACATTATCCTATCAAATATTTAGAATCTTCTTGACAGCCATGATTCATATCTTTGCTCTTGGAGCCTATCTAGTCCAACAAGAAGACGACCATAAATGAGTTGTGCTGTAACCATATCCACATGGTAGACGTGGAAAAAATATCTGGATACATTTTTCAGTTTGACTATATTGTAGACCAAAGATACTTGGACCCAAGAACCCTCTTTCTTGTCCTCCAGGAAACTTGTTTACCAAGCAAATTGCCCCCAAATTAAACTTGTCCTTCAAGAAAACTTTCACACCAACAAAGAGCCTGGACGCATGTTTCCATTTACTCTGACCTCGAAGGCAAGGCAAAGCAAGGAAACTAAATAACTTTATCAGTCAAAAACTCTCTCAATTTTATTTTTCTACTAAAAAATCTTAGGCATCGGAGTGCTTCCCCTGCCACCCCCCCTTCCAGCAACAGAGCATTCTAACTTTGTAGTACATACAATGCACACCACTCAATATTATTGCTGATTGATAGTATCGGATTATTTGTCAGTGAACCAAAGTCTTTTATTTACAAGGAAACAAATCTGACAAGGAAACAAATCTGACTGATTCAACAATGATGGCATAGAAGAATACAAACTAAACAGCATCTGCACATCCATACAAATTATAAAAATATTTGTTGCCTTAAAAAACCAAAGTCAAACTCCATCTCTCTCCTTCAGACACAAGTAAATGACTGTGTTTACAATCATTGAACTTTGATACCTTGCCACTTTTTCATGAAAGTATGCACTTCAACCAGCCTTAAAACCACAATAAAACATTGAAATCAAAATCCCTCATGCAGATGTTACAAGTCTACTAGAGCACCAGTTTTTAAGACCAGATGTTTTGGACATGGTGAGATTCAATGGCAGCCAAAACAAATGATATATTAAACATGCAAAAGGAGTAGAAAGGAAAAGAAGACAAGGGCACGAAGATCAAGCCCACCAGATTCACTTCCACAAGTCTGCTACCTGTGTCGTTAGTCATTTAAATACCATCATTAACAGATAGAATGTAACATTCATTGTATTAGGACATCCAAGGTATGCCACACTCCTAAGTGTATGTAATCTACTAATTATTTTTACTTGCATATACGGATCTTAGTTTCATCTCTCTCCCCAATATTTTTTCTTCAATCTCATTAATGATACTTGCATATAGAATACCTTTCATCTTCCAACAACAGGAAATTAGCACTCTCCTCTTGTACGAGTCAAATAAATCACAAGGTCATGAACACAGTGCACCACAGGTACAAAAGAATAGTTGCTTGAAAATGCATGTGCTTTTTACCAACACGCCCCATCTAAATCTTAAATTAGACTACAATTATAGTTTACGCATTTTAATACTTTGTGAGAAGTCAAGGATGGAAGTAAAGGTTTTGCGGGAAACTGAAATTGAAATTTGTGGGCAATAATCAGTTAATCTAAACATCCAATTTTTAACACATTTTCAGCGAAAGAACAAACTCAATTATGCCTAAGAAACCAAACTTTGTTAAACTTTGAAATTGCCCAAATCTTGAGCTCCAAAAAATCCTCCATCTAAAATACTAATTTCAACGACACCCTCATCTTCCCAATCACATTCAACCCTCTAAATCATACAAAATCAAATATATATATAGTACAAAAAAGAAAACAGCTCACTTATTAATTTCAATCAAATATCACATACGACAAACAAAATCGAACATTAGACCTCCAAAGGCTGCAATGATCCAACACATAAACTGTGATCTTAGACCTGAAAACCGCCGTTGCACACCATTTTTTACTTCTTCAAAATGTCCAAAAAGAATTTAGAAACGGTAAAGATTCTTCCTTGTTTAAAACCCTTTATCCTCTATTTCTTCACCACTAAATTCATATTTGAAGAATTTCTAAAGACAAAACTCAATAATTCATTTTGCTAACAAACGGATAAGTAGATAAACTACAGAATTTTTGAAAAAGAGAAAAAAAGTCAAAAAATTTTGTGGGGTTACTTGACCCCCCGACTCCATGTGGGTCCGCCCATGACCTTTGCAACATTTTATCCAGCAACCAGCATTTCACCATAAAATTGATTGTTTAAGAAATCTAAGCATCGGTATAGAACATTAACAAACATTTTACGACGCATGTGACACAGATATTACAAGTCAAAGATCTAACCTAGTTAAGAAAAGAAGTAATGAATTTCCAAAAATGGGTTCCATACAGTTCCTCATAATAAAAATAGTCATGATCAGGTTCCAAAATTTCCATAATAAACACCATCTTAACCGTGGGTAATGGCGAAGGCCAACAAGTCCCCAATATTGTTCATGTGTTTCAAACTAAACTTGTGCAATATTCTAAGGTATTCAGTGATAACCTTCATTACAATTTATCCAGCAACCAGCATTACACTATAAAATCGATTGTGTAAGAAATCTAAGCATCATTCTAGAACATTAAGAAACATTACATGTCGCATTTGATCACAGATATTATAGGTCAAAGATCTAATCTATTTAACTAAAAGAGCAGAAACGAATTTCCCAAAATGGGTCCAGTACAGTTCCTAATAATTTCGTCAACCAGAAATTAATTGAAAATTATTCAATTAATCATGAAATTTAAACCAAAACCAACCTTACCTCAGATTATCAGTAAAATTATACCCTCGTAGCGACGGCCGGAGCTGCTGCTGCAGCGGCAGAAGGAGCAGCGCCGCCAAGGAACGAGAGAAACCCAGCGTTGGACGAGTCCTGATCGTCCAAGAACAAATCCTCCGGCAACCTGAACGCACCATGAGCGCAAACGACAGCTAAACCAACAAGCAAGGCCGAGATGAGCAGCGATCCAACGCTGGTGAGAAACACCACAACTACAGTGAGAACCACCAAAATCCCCAGAATTTCACGCTCAGAAAATGTACGTCGACCGATAACAAGCTGTTGATCCGAAGGCCGGAAGAGGTACAAGAAGATCCAGGCAGCGAGTAGGGCCAGTAATACAAGTAGTGAAAGAGGGTGGGAGAGGAGGGAGAGAGCGAGGGACAATGCAATTAGAGAAATATAGTTGACCCGGAAGTAAGAGAAGTTGTTCCGAATGCGGGAAACGGCGTCAGAGAGGGAATCGGGACGAGAGAAGGAGGATCGGTCTAGTAGCTCCGACCAGGGGCGGCGTTGGGAGAGGCCATGCTGGACGGTGGCCGAAATACGAGAGAGAAAACTGCGAAAGGCTGGCGTGGTGGCTATGGGGGCACCGGATTCCGATTGGGGGTTCGAGATTGGGATCATTGGCTGCGAGGCGGCCATTGTTATCACATGAGAGAGTAATCTACAACTCTATATGATATGGCCCCCTTTGGGAGTCGGTCAACGTTTGAGATTTTTTTTTTAAACAAAAATTAGAACTTATTTTGGAGGTGCACAAGGTATAAATTTTGGATCTCTTTTATTCCTTATTCATTCTCATTGGGTTGAGCTCAAATTTATGTTATAATTATATAATATTAAATGATTAATTCATTTAAATATAAAGTCACATGACTTATTTAATTGAGTCTATCATTTAATACTATGTAATTGTCACATGGATTGTGAGTCAACCCCAATGAGAATGAATAACATTATTCTTTTGATATATATTTTGGAGGTGCAAAGGTCCAACCGTCAGGACGTTTTTGCAAGTTCCACATTTGATGAATTTATTCTTAGAGTAAAAAGATTTCCATTCTTGGTATTTTCGTAAAAAAATTGAAAAGATGTAACATGCCATAAAATATGTTTTTCTGCTTTTGATTATTTGTCGCCTCCTAACTTCTGCAATTGCTCATGATGACGATAGTTTTAATAAAAGTAGTGAAGCAAGGGACGACAAAGAAGGTGGAGGCATGAGGGGGTGGATCAAAAGTTGACAATAACGACAATAAAAATAGCAATCCATTTATATATGTTGCACAACGCTTCACCCAATAACGAAAGTTTCATTAGGAGATTGAGACATATTATTGTGAAACAGCATGTCTTCTTTTTAAAGATGTTCAATTCGAAATACTTACATATCTGATGTTCAATATATAAATACTTTTCAAGTTTTCTTAACTTTGTATATACATGTAAAAAAATCGCTAAATTTAATCGATCTTTTTTTGGTGATATCTAGCGATGACAATTTTGTTGAAATGTACTTAAACCTACAATTATACAAAATGATCGACAGTTAAATAGATTAACCTAATTGAAATTGTACTTAAATTGTAGCGTTGCATAAAGCATTGCTCTTTATGCAACACAATTCCTTGAAAATAATAATAATAATAAATGACAAAACTAAAACATGGGCTCATAAACTTGACACAAACCGGGCCACAAACTGTGTCGACCGTGTTGTAGAACCGGGTCGAGTCGGAATCTTAAAACACCAACTGTTAGACGTTAAAATTGTTCATGGGCTTCACGTCTATCACCTCCTGGTTGAATTTTAACGCCAACGGTGGATTCACGTTCTCTAAAATGCTCACACACACATGCTACATGTATTCTTCTCCATTTATCTTCGTCAATTCAAGCTCAAAGCTATTAAATCGAAAGCATATCACAACAAGGACTTTGGGTTTTTATGGGGATTTCATGATTGCTTGCTTGTGGCTGTTTTGAACTATGAAATTCGAAGATTTGTTGATGCAGGCAGGTGAGGAGAAACAAACAAGAGAACAGCTAGAGGAGGAGGTGAGTTAGAATGAATTTCGGTTTTTGGGATAGAGTTGATAAGTTTCTCATCACCCTGTTTAATGTTGCAGGTGGAGAAATTGCAGCATGAATTAAATGGGGAGCTGCAACTGAACAAAGTTTTGAATTGTGCATTGTATGGGTCAATTCACTCTTGTTCATGCGTCTCCTTGTTGCTCCCACAAAAGGTAGTGTTTAATTCATTAATTAGCGGTTGTCTGTTTCCTTGAAAACCGTTGCTTATCTGTGTGAAAGAGATGAGAAAGACAGACTACGTGACCAGAATATATTCAATTAATTCAATGCGATATAATTTTCAAAGCCCTAACGATTAGATAATTTTACTGCTAATGTAAGCTGATTTTTCCTTGGTATTAGTATTAAAGCCGTTCCAACAACTGAAAGCTTTCTCTCTCTGGGTTTTTCTGGGGTTGTGAAATCTTGGAATGTTGAAATGGGATCAGAAAGAGAGTAAATTTCGAGTTGTTTTTCTGCTTCCTTGTCTGTTTATTGCGTGCTGTCAAAGCATTGGGCAACGTGGTCTTGATTGGCAATAACATTACCTAAGTTACCTTGTCCTTTGAAGACATTGAAGCTAATTTCAAAAATGTGGCATAATGAACGCGGTGGAACTTTTGGATGCATGCTTGCCATGGAATAATAAAATCGATTAAGATAAGAACGACCCCAGGTCTCCAGTTTTGTTGATAATTAGAGGAAAATGTATCTTGGAGGACGGAGGCCATTGTCTATCCTTATAATCAGCAGTCTCTCCCAAATATCTCATGCTGCTTTTTTAGTTTCACCTCACCCGTTAGTCTTTAGGTTACCCCTCGCTATCACATATTCCAGATGCATGCCTCCCTTATATTTCTAGTCCAGGCAATGCTTTGTCAAAATTATACTGGGTGATCTAGTCATCAACCTAATCTATTGCATTACAGTGAGTTGGTTACAACTTTTTCACCATTTGCTTCGGCTAGTCTCTTTCTGGGTGTTAATGAAACTTAAGTTGATGTGTCTAGTCAGTTAGGCTAAAGCTCCTCCAAGGAATGATGCAATCGTGTGGTTGGATTTTTTCCTCATTAGTTCAAATGATCTCAAAGGCACTCAGACGTCAACGAATGTGGCATAATGTATATGGCAGATGGTTTGGAAGGTGACAAATCGCGGCCAACTTGTATGTTGCATAAGATTTAAATTATCTTGATTTCATTCGACAATTTGGATATTTAAATTTCAGGTTCTGAACAAGCACACAAACAATGGACAATTCGTGCTGGACTACTTCCTTTTTGTCGTCTTTCTGTTCCATTTTTGTCCTTTTAGTGGTATTGAGGTTTTAGTAGTTTCCTTTTGATAAATATATAGTTGAAGTTGATAGAGGCACTACAGAATTCTCCTTGTTCTTGTTTGTACCAAGCTATGCATCAATCCGGAGGAAGAAAGAAGTTTATATTTTCATTTAACATATCCTCAAAGTCCCGAGAATTCAACTGCTCTAATTTGGGATAAAACTCTCTGCTGTTGGGTATGGTAGTAATTTGATGTTCTGCCTAGCATTAAGTGGCTCACAGGGGGCAAAAAAGAAAAAAAACTTTCTGAATACAATGACCCCATGAAAGTTTGCCATAACTCATGGTTCATCCCTTGTGAAAACCATATTTGAAGATTAAATATGAGTTACAAGTGAAGAATCCAAGTGCTATATCAAATGCAGGTTCAAGTGCTTCTAGCAGAAGTAGCATTAGTGGAAGAGGAGATTAGTTGGCTGGAGAGAAAGATAAACAAGCTCAAGTTAAATGTTTACCAAGAAAAGAAGCAGACCGAAGAATGGGAATTGCTGCAGATGAAAGAATTTCAGCCACAGCGGATTCAACACCGATTACACAAGTTACCTTCCCGGCGGCCAAACCATGTAGAGTCCAAAGACACTGAGATTCTTAGCAGATCATCAGATTATGAGTATCGAAAGTATGAGGTTGGGAGGGAAAGAAGAGCCTCCACAGAAATTCAAAGCATTACTTCTCTGGGGATCAATGGTAAACCAAAATTTTCCTTTATAATTGATCTGACACTCATTTCCATCAAAAGTGAAAATAAATAAATAAAATGTGTGGATACATCACCTCCTGAGCACTTATTTGCGGTTTACCTTGAGGCGTATTTTGAAATCCACCCTATTATTTGGTTGGTCTGAACAGAAGGCATAGTAGAGAATTCAAGATGTTCAAGAAGCACCCTTGTCAATTTGGGAAGTGGAATTAAGAGGCCAAATAAGCTGTCAGAAGAACTGATTAGGTGCTTAATAAGTATATTTCTGAATCTAAATCAGACAACATTCAAGAGCAAAAGAATATCAGAGAAGCAGCATTCTCTAAACTGCATCAACTCAAAAGGCTTCATGTCAAAAACAACCGCGTTCAGCTGTATAGAGCCGATTCCCTCCTTCAATCAAAGTGCATCTAATCTTGATCCTTACAGAATATTGGCTGACATTGATGGCACCATAGGAGATGTTGGACCGTATAACAACTTCATCCAAATCACAAGAGCTTCCTTGGACAAAAGCCGTCTCTCTGAATGCCTTCCAGCCATGGGAAAGTTGAGGTACTTCAGAGATCAATAAAGTACATTATGATTATTCTCTGAGCCACTTGACACTAGGTATTCTTCTGTGTAGGATTTCGATGCACAAACTCAGCAAAGTGAACATAACTTACTTCACCTACAAGCAGAAGTTGGCATTCTGGATTAATATCTATAACGCCTGCGTAATGAATGTACAGTGAGACTTTATTTTAAGATTTTAATTTCCTAGGAAACAAAATAAACAGCATAAAAATACATAGTTAAATTAATTAATCGTCCATTAAATTACAGGCATTTCTACAGCAGGGCTTGCCCTCCACACAGGAGAAACTTCTGGCACTCATGAACGAGGTATGTAATTTAGGGCTTGTTTGTCTCCCTTTATTTGAGAACATTGTTTTCTACGGTAACATTTTCCACCACACATTCAAATAATAAAATATTTTACACATAAACCAATAAAATTTCTTTAAATTTTAACCACACATTCTCCAAAAAATACTATTCAAAACTTCATTCTTTCTGCCATAATGGGAGACAAACAGGGGCTTAATATGTGGAGTATGTAATTAACTAAGTTTTGGCAATACAACAATATTCGTGTTGATAGTTATGATACAGGCAACAATTAATGTTGGTGGGATTGTACTCAATTCTCTGGCAATTGAACATTTCATCCTCCGCCATCCTGCAGAATCTGAACATGTAAGTGAAGACGTTCCAAGTTCTAACTAATGCTGCAGTCAAATTCGTGCGCAAAAAAAAAAAGAAAAAATGGATCTTAGAAGTTTCTTGGACCATTATGATAACAGCTCAAGTTTATTANCTCTATTCTTTCTGCCATAATGGGAGACAAACAGGGGCTTAATATGTGGAGTATGTAATTAACTAAGTTTTGGCAATACAACAATATTCGTGTTGATAGTTATGATACAGGCAACAATTAATGTTGGTGGGATTGTACTCAATTCTCTGGCAATTGAACATTTCATCCTCCGCCATCCTGCAGAATCTGAACATGTAAGTGAAGACGTTCCAAGTTCTAACTAATGCTGCAGTCAAATTCGTGCGCAAAAAAAAAAAAAAAAATGGATCTTAGATTTGTTCAAAACCAATGCCTACAATCTCCCTTTGCATATTCATGAACCTCGTTGCCTTACCTAATGTCCCCTCTTCCCTTCTCCCTACCTCTTCCTTCCCAACATGTCCTCTCGCGACAACTCAACAAAAGTAGATGTTAGAGAGTCTCCCTAGCTGCAGCTCGACAGCTCAAGAGACCGGAACTGCTTTGAGCATAAAAGTAGAGAGGACGTAGAGTCACACAAAAAATATAGAGGGGACAAATCCCTGAGAAGGGGAATGCAATAGAGTGAGGAGTTGAGTAAGCACGAGGAGAAGATAACATGAACAAGGCGATGGTCATTTAATTATTTTCAGTTAAGTTATATCGAAACATTTAACTTGACAGTATTGAGTCTGTTGTATCCCAACCCAAATTGAAACAACACAAAAATAAGATAATCAATCAAACAATGTTCAAAAGCACATTTCTATTGTACCTTCCCAGGTCAAAATGAGTACTAAAATTTAAACTGGCCTAAATCAAGGCCATGCGTAAAGGTTCATGTTCTAAACTGTAATGTAAATTCAAGTCAGAAAACATGTGCCATAATCCAAGAGAACCACTGAAATTACTACAGCTAATTTATTCTAATATCTCAAAAATTCAGTTGTCTTCACTTTTCCTACCATTCGTGTCCTTGCGCTGAACCAATTTGACGCTTCTGTTTTTTCTTCTCTTCAACTTCAATTCATCCTTGTTTCACTCTGTGTTTATATTTACTTAAGGAGCACAAAAGCAGAATGAAGCAGCCACAGCCTGGAAAATACCGCTGGTTTCTAAGACGAGACAGTATGATAACAATGTAATGATATAAACTTGTATTTCAGAAAACATTCGAAAAATTAAGGTTCTCAATCAGACCGTACTAGAAAATTCAGCTAACAGGATTTAAGTTTCTTTTTATTTTATTTGTAATCAGTTCTATTTAATCCACTTCACCAAACACGTCATAATGGTTTTTTCGGGACGTAAGAAGATTAAAGATTCCCTTCAAAGAATGTGAATTGTACTTTGCTATGTAAGATTTATATGCATCTTTTGCCGACTTTCTCAAGTAATCATTGTTGGCAACCAACTTTTCCTGCATCAATCCATGTCGACAACAATATTTGTTTAATTCGAAGTCATTGAAAATGGAATGGCTGATTAAGTAGAAAACAGAAAGTTCGATGAATATGAAATTACCAGGTCAGGTTGCGCATTTTCCAGCTTTTTTTCGTTGAGTATATGCTCATTCATAAGCACTTTTGCGGCCTGACATGAACAACAACACACATTTTTAGATGAAGAACACCAGTCAAAATTTAGAGACTTGTTCTACAGGTGAAATTAAGGTAAACGGAGTGGCGGATTTACAGTGGCGGGTGACCCCACACTAAATTTCAAATCCAAAATTTTACACAATGAACTAAATTTTCAAAAAAATCCTTTTAGTTTTCAATTTTGCCCCCGCAACTCCACCATCCGTGCTCCACCCGTAAACCCACTTACATTACCAAGTCATTTCTATTACGACCTATCTAATTCTCCGTTATGCAACAGCAGTGAAAATTATTTATAAAAAGACCTTGAGTTCGCGACGAAATTGCAACTCTTCAGAAATCAGAAAAAGCAAGATATTCCTTTCTTTGGCACCTTCTCTATATGCTGTTCTATAAACTCTATCGTTGAATTCCTGAAAGTAACAACACAGAGCTGCATTTGATAAAAAGGTGTGGGGAGACTTCTATAAAATATAAATCAAAACACTTCATCTAAAATGATGCCAAGCACCTTATGGTCGTAAGGGGGATCGTACTGTATGATCCAATCCTACAAGAAGAAACGAGAAGAAATCAATCATTGACAGTACCTTACCAAAAAGAAAACCAAAACCAGTTCAAGTACATTGTCCTGTTAATGTGACATAAGTCGAGCATATAAACTTTCCCCTTTTATATTATTCGACAAGTCTCTCTACAATTTCTGTAGCTATTAAGCATAAAAATCAATTCTTTGCAGATGTAACTTGGGTCATTGGGAAAAGAACGTACTTCCAGGCAATAGTTTAATAAAGCCACTGAAACTCCTGCCCTCCCTCCTTCCCTCCCCCAACCATTTTCATTTTGAAGTCCAGGTTTGTTACGATGTATCCCAAAAGTAAATAAGCTTACCACGGAAGGAATATCAAGACCATGTGCAGCTACATCGTCACATAACAAGTTACCATTTTCCTCTTTGCAGAAGTCTAAAAAGGTGTATGTTCGTTCCAGCTGCTTTTGCTTTTTATGGATGTCAAAGCAATAGATCTCACTGTGTCTAAGAAGTGCAGAATAGTATTTGACGGAGTTGCATGAGCAAAAGAAAACCATCACTTTCTTTGACAGATTCCTCTTCAAGAAGGAATAGAGAACAATAAATCTCTTGGCACTTGGGACAACACAGTAGCCTTGCTGCAGCCCTTTCGATTTCTTGTCAAATGGACGAAAAACAGCTAAGTTAACTAAAAGAAAAATCAAAACAAAATTGAACCATACCTAGAGGGGGGAGTTGGTATACCCTCTTCCTTCCACGACCCACATCAATGTAGAAGGGATTTGTCTGAGATGATAATCCTGCAAGATCCTCAACCTGAAATCAATAAATAAGTTTCCTTTATTTGTTCCAAAAAAATCTACAGCCCTCAGTCAATACAAAGTTCACAACAAGAGAACAATTTCATGTTCCAAAATTCTGATTGAATAAAAATATTTGAGCACGAAAACTTACAATCTTGATTCTTCGTTTCAAGCAAGGAAAAAAAAAATCCAATTCTGTTTAAACTATAGGAATAAAAGCAAAGCACAAAATCATCCTACCTTCCAAATGTTGACTAACTCGTCTAAGAGGTTAAGCTCTTAGCGAGAGTCTGCGACACACTAAATTCTTATTTAATTATCAAAGGTTGTTATATGCATAATTCCATAAATGTATGCTGGCAAAACTAGAGAAAAATATATATAGAGTTGTTTGTAATAACTACATTGGGTAAAACTCACCCTTAAAATTAGTTCGTAAGATGAGGGTTCGATCGGTTATAAACCGGTAAACTAAGCTTTAGGTTATTAAATTTCTACACCTCTCTTAAGAAAAGAGGTTCATATTCGTAGCTAGGTGACTTAACATCTCTAGTCTTCTAGTGTAAGCCCGTCCACATCGAGTGCCTCATAATGGTGCTTGTAAGGAGAGCGTGCCAATTGATTATAAACCCACGGACTAAGCTTCAACCAGGGATGCAATTAGGTTGTCCAGTCGGTCTAAAAGTTATGATGTTAGAGACTTAGAGTGGTCGCTTGTTTATTATTTTAGTCTTCACCTATAACATGCATAACAACATGCAAAAAAGTAATTGTAAAATCCGATTAGTAATTTCACCTGAGTCTTGTTTTGAAAACCCATCTCCTTTGTAGCATTCATGGTGGGTTCCTGAAAACAGACGTGATTTTCTATATATTATTCATGTACAATATGGCAATCTATTTATAATACAATGAAAAGAGTAAAAAAGGAAAAATATTAAT
>CAIGRK010116199.1:0-10962 GCA_903798315.1 Fraxinus greggii
ATACAAACATTAGACCCTATTTTTTCTAATATTATCATTTAAGGATATTAGATAGAATGAGTCGAGTGTGAACTAATGACTCGTTTGATGCACATTTTTTGCTACCAATAATGCATTTTTGTGTCAAAACACGTGGCACCTTAACTGCCACTTTGGTCTTTTGGTCCAAGAAAAGATATGCACAATTACAACTTTACCCTTCAGCCTTATTTTCAATTTGGACACTGTTGGTTCATTTGCTTTTCCGTGAAAGGGTTGACGGGTAAATGTAGCAACTTTTTTCCATGGGCAAAGAATTGACTGGTAGTAACGGAATTTTATTATTGTCCATATATAACAAGATTGATTCACTTTTGTTCAAAATTTATTATTCGAAAACAACATTTTTTTCTCAATACGATTTCCAATAAAATAATATTTTCCATGCAATTTTTTTTTTTTTTTATCCTTAATGGATAACCACGTAATTTCCATCACTTCACTATCTCAAATACATTATTCTCTTAATAACGTGCACCTAACACCAATGGATCAAACAATATTGTTTCGATGTTTATTTTACACTACACATGAACATGTTTTGCGTTAGTACACAATTTTAACGTCATTGTTGTTGTGCAATATAGTCGCGAAATCTATCCCGTTCACTTCGTTACATTTCGTGTGCATTCATTTTGGCGTGCATTTCGTCTTCAGCGTCAGGTAGCTCCACTTCGGCTGCACCGTCGTTTTTCTCTGTTCTCTCAAACGCCTCTTCCACAACTCAAGTACGACATAAAAAATTATAAACACCCATCGTTGCAACGACAATTGCAACTTGAGTTTCAAATGAATAGCTAGGCATACGATCAAGATTTTATTATCTTTGCTTCTACGCACCAAAGGATGAACCCAGCTTCCATACAATAGAGTCGAAGGACAGTTATATAGCTAATGTACGTTCTATCATGTTCCCACACGAAGAGTGTCTGTAGTTAAATCTCTCACGAGCATTGCGGAACCATCGACGACGACTCGTTCCATCATTGCAGAACTCTTGAAAATGGTACAAAATATCTGATCCTTTATATGAGGCCATATATCCCGGTCGATGAGTAAAACTGGAGTCAACCAAATAGTACTTACCCGACTTTGGTAGTGGAAAGTGAATATCTGGACTGTATATAGCACGAGTCAGTATTCGAGTATCGTGCGTATTCCTAGTAGTGCCAGCAAGTACAAATGTGAAACATAAATTGAAATCACATAGTCGGTACTCCTTTACAACCTATGAAATTCACATGCTCGTGACGCGGTAGCACATCTTTCACGTGTGTTCCATCAATAGCTTCAATGCAATTTTGAAATAGGGGTTGGTTATTAGGGTCTGGTCTGTATGGAAACTCTCCGTCATTATAGTTCGGACTGGAACGAATAGTTGAATATCGTTAGCACCTGACGGTATCCCTTTCCATGTGCTAATATACGCAAGAACATTCCAACTTTCTCGTAAATATCTACCTGCTGGCTACTGCATAAGCCATATTCGTCAGACAGAATATGTGCAAAATGTCGCAGCACCTGTGAGTACATTCAGAATTCTTGTCTGTTTTCTTCCATTGCTTCCTTCATGAACATGTACCCATTTCTCGAAAAAGGAAATCTTTGAATACGATGCAGCTGTTTGCGATAGTATTTTCTCGCATCGCTGTAAGCGATCCCACATTACGTAACCCAATTCGTTACGTCATCCGCCATTGGTTAAACAACTCATCATCTTCGATTTTTTCCCCTCTCAAAGCCCGACAAAAGCGCACAATTGAAGTTTAGATCTTCCATTGCTTTACTGATATGTAAGAAATTGTTAAATTTCTTATATGCAAGTTGAAGATTTTCTCATTTTAGCAGTACAAAGCAATGCTAAAAAACTCGTGAGTACACGTACGATAATTCCTTCTTCGAAGCTCCTAATTTATAGAGTAGTGAATGTGGGATGTAAGTTGTGTTATTTGATTAACGTGTCACTGTAGGTTGTACCAAATCGTCCACAAAAAAGGTGCTTGAAATTGTCAGTGTCTACCTTTTCCAGCTACTGCTGAAAGATTCTCAAAAAAATGTGTTTCACATCACCGAAGTTTTGTCCGCCATGCATGTATTACTTGTGCAACAGAATGAAATGAACAATTATAAACACAACCCAACAAAAAACACAATAACATAAGGAAAAAAAAAAGAATCATGACGTACATGGGTACATGTACGGAAACATGCTAGTGTCACAGGGGAAATTAGGAAAAACTACAACATAAACAATACTGGAGTTCGTAGAGTCAGTAATAGAGTTATTTTTTGCGCTCATTAAACTGCCATTCAATCCACTCAAATTTTTACTCAGCGTCACACGTTACGCTGAGCATATCCTGGTAGCGCTTTTGTGTAAGAAGCGTATAGGCGAAAAAGTACAAGGGCGTTCGTCGCTTGAGTCTCCCTACGGCAAGAAACTCTTCGATGCATGTAACTCCAGCATTTCCTTCGGCACGATGATGGTATTGAGCTTCGCTACCACTTCCTCGGCGGCACTGTTTGCCCTGTAGACCGAAAACACAATTCACGAGCAAAAAAATTCTTTTTCTTTCCCTTCTCGAAGTCGTTAACGACTTCCTTTTTCGCTGTTGCGAGCTTCGACAACGTTCACACTGGAGTTGCACCTCTCTTCTACACAATTTCGTCGGGGTCATTGCGTACTTGTCATCGTCATAACTGTCATAAAAAAGTTGACGATATCGGATGTAGATCTCACTGACATCTTTATCCTTAAAATCTTTGTACTCTTTGTTCTCTTGCACTGACGGTTTCATAAAAAATGCAGATTCAAATGACTTGAAATATGTGGAAAATGTAACCGATCGTCACCCCGGATGTAGCCAAAAGTACAGAACACACAAATACATGTGAATTGGTCGACATGTTCATAAAGTACCTTTATTTTTCGGGTCCACCATTTGTTGGATGCTACGATACAGCTTGTCAATGGGTTATATTTGACACCGGTACAAGATAATAACTCGGTGAGTCATTTGAAGTCTCGGCGCATTGCGTCCCAGTGGTTGTGAATTTCTTGTTTGCTCCAATTGTGTTCGGAGATGGAGTTGAACAGCATAATAACACATTCCCAGCCATACTTCATGAACCACCTATCGTGGCGATGAACTTCGGCAATCGTGATCTCGCAGGTAATAAATGTTCTCCTTTCTGCATGTTTCCATTTCGCATATTTTTTCGAGCCAGAGTCATTATGATACTCTTACGAACTGGACGAACCAGGACCATGGAAGTCACCGATCTATGGGGATTAGACCAATGGAGTTGGAAGACGATTAAGGAATAAAAACTGTAATAGTAGCACCCTCCAGTTGCTTACTTCGTTTGGGAGTGGCTCAATCAATGTAGGATAATGAGGAAAAAAAACAACAAACGCCAATTTTTGGTCTTTGTGGGCTGTACATAAGCCTACAGCCACTCCCGCGGCGGTGTAAGATGGTACACATAATCACATTGAAAACATAGATAGTTGTAGCCATGTACAAAAGAAAAATGAAAAGCAATGAAATGTCAATTATTAGACTCTTTGAAACGTTTTGAAAATATTAGTAACGTGCAATGAATTTTCTTCAAAGCCATGTTTTTGCATATCCTGATATATACAGTTGTAGCCTCCAACCACTGGTATGATTAATATTGTTGACACCTCAAAAATGGCTTTTCAGAAAAGGCAAAGCCAACCACTCTTTTTCATATACAATATATATCTACTTGACATGTTAAGTAATCATGTTTGGAAGTTTGTATAATCTATTTAAAATTATAAGTAGATAGAAAACTGCTTACAAGTTACACATAATTCCAATTAAAAGAACAAGACGAAAGGAAAATTTTTATCTATAATAGCTTCTGCTCACTGTTAATGGACTGGATAAAATACCGCATTGTGTAAAAATTGATACATGAACAAAATTCTTATGATTTGAGGTGTTCTCCGAATTGATGAGTATGAGTTGATATAGCTTTTGCACGAAACAAATAGAACACGACTATCACTTCCTTCCAATATAGTTGAACATGTTGGGAAGTGGGATATATGGGGCGTGAATGCATCTACCATCTGGGTAAACAAAGGAAAGAGAAGATTTCAAACTCGCCTCGATTCATAGAAGAACGGAGCACGTAGGAAATGGGCAGAAGACCGAGGAACTTACCCGACGATTGAAGGATTTTGTACGGACGAATGTGTCGGCGGATGGTGAAAGGCGCAGCACGACGGAAGGCCCCGTGCGCGTTGCACTCTCGGCGCTGGGAGGTGAGCCGGTTCGTCTTTACTGGAAACCAGTTCCTTCCGATGCCAAGATGCAGACTTCACTGGTGTCGGTGCTACTGTTATTTTTTCTCGGTAGTTTAAACATTGTCCGATCATGAAGCGGGGTCGACGACTTTCACTAGCATTTTCCGGTAAGGAAGGTCGACAGCGGCAATTACAAATGTCACTCAAATTTTCGACCTCAAGTAGGTTGCAATCGACGATTGTTCGGATGACGGAGAGAAGAATTTGGGAAATTGATCAGTTAGATTTTGAATGAGAGGTAAAATGGAGAATATGTATCCGTGAATTGTCAAAGATTACACAGTTTTTGTTAGTATGATTACTGTTCCAACATTCAAAAATGATCTACGAATAGCAAAAAATGTGCATCAAATAGGGCTAACTCGCTCAACAAAAATGTCGCTGGGTCCTGCTCACTCCTCAAGCTCGTTCCTTTCCTTGGTGGGATGAGTCGAGCAGGCTCAAGGTTCATCATATATATTTTTATTTATTTTTATTAAAATTAAGTATTTCTCAATCTGGCGAGTTGACATGACAAACCGTTTACTGTAATCAACATCCCTCTAGTACTCGAGAGTACTCAAATTTTGTCAAGATCCTCGTTGAATAAATTCCTGAAAATGGTCAACAACCAAAACCCCAAGAATCAAAACATTGTTTTTCCTTTATTTTCTCATTTTCCCTAATTTCTTGGCAAATCAGAACAAGAAAAATAAGAAAAAGCAGCGGACAATGGCAGCGACGGGGAGGGCAGCGGCGGGGCTATCACAGCCGGTGAAATTTGTAACGGGCAATGACAAGAAACTCGAAGAAGTCCGTGCTACAGCCTACACTAGGTAACTCCATTCCCTTCCGTTCCCTCAAGCTCGAGCGTACGTTATTTTCTGTCTGTGTATGTATGCCTATGTTTTTTTATGTATGGATTGACAAGTATTTTCATTCAATTTTATGTGTAAATGAACAGTGCCGGAACTACAAGGAGAACTTGAAGACATTTCCAAAGAGAAGGCTCGATTAGCTGCTAAAGAGGTAATTGACGTTCATATGTTGTATACGTGCATACAGTATGCATGTAATTGTGTTTATTTTCCTATTTCAGTGTATGGTACAAAATCTTGAAGCATGGGGTACAAGTTTTTAATGGAGCACTGCTTTGCCATAATGGTACAAGTTTTCAGATATTATGTTTTATATGCAATATTAAACACAATTGATTTTTATTTTTATTTTTATTTTTTTTCGTTTTTATTGGCGTTCTTGTGTCCCAATATATTTTTACTAACTTGCTTTAGATTTTTCAACATTAAATCTGGATACTGGGCTTCTCTTTTTCGAGCTATGGTTTGTGAATCTAAATAAACTATGTTGATCAAGTGTACCATATTATTATTGAAGAATGATAACTTCATCACTGAATGACTTTTTTTTCTCTCTCTCTTTGATTGATTTTTCTTTTACTAGGATATGATTTACATTTTAGGTGATTGATATATGCAATGTTAATGAGATTATTGCTGTTTGATAGACCAAGTTAGGCTCAAGGTGTGGACATGTCTGATCTGTTTCATTCAAGCTTACAAGGCCGGCCCTAGCCAAGGCCAACTAGGCAATGGCCTAGGGCCTCAAACTTTTGGGGGCCTCATAATTAAAGCCCAATCCACAGTCAGTTCACAACCTGCCCAAGGCTTAAGAAAAACTATTGGTTTTAACTAGGAATAGGAGAATAGGCGTGAATTGACGAAGGGCCAAAAGAAGAAGAGGATCACAAGAACAACATCAATGTACACAACAATAATTACTGTAACCGGAAAGGTAATTTTAGTAATCAAGAGCTTATGAGTAATGGGACGACTAGTGGGTTTCGGATAAAAATTCCTGATAAGGCAAGTGGAGGGCATAGTTTATCGAAGGTTTATGGTAAATTTAATGAGATGGGTGGTCAAAACCTAATAGCCCTCACCCTAAAATCAATTCTACCGCTAGTGGATATTTTGGTAAATTTTCGAGAGATGGGTCTATGGGTAGGGATGAAATTGGGAAAGGGATAGGTGATATTGCCAAGAAAGAGAAAGGGGATAATGGGATGGACGAGGTAGTGGCTGCAATAGAGATATTGGGAGAGAGGTTTTTGATAATGGGAAATATGATGGATATGGCAGGGAGGTGGAGCAGATGCGAATGTAGATGGAGCTAAAGAGGAATAAGATGATACTGGAGTCGCTGCAGGGGATTGTGGAGGCCTTTTCTAATGTAATTTCAGACACGAAAACTAAGAAGACAAAGCAAATGTCAATGCCTCGTTGCTAAATTTGAAGTTGGAATGAGTGTTGCTTTGCCTCCAAGTAAGGATATTCTTGAGATTGTTAACGTTAGTTGAGCAGTGTGCTGTGGAATATTGAATATTTCCCTTCAAGTAAGCTACATTAAGTCTCTTCACTAGAACTGTGTAGAAACTGCGCAAAAGACATCCCTTAAATATAGTTATAACCGGGCTTCCTGTTTGGGATTTTGATCTTGTAAATAGCTGAGCCTAGGAAAATTGATATAGAGATCAATATCATTACAGTAGAAACCAATATATAAGTATTTCTAAGTTTGTAAAAAGATTATGTTTAACAGCCTTATGATAATAAGTTGCCTATGTCCTCGAAGTTTTCAGGACTGGCCCTCCAAGTTTAGCACGACAAAATCTCTATTGAGCTTGAGCTGCTTAAATTGTCACAACCGTCATAAGATGTTTAATTATTTAAAAGACATATTGGACACTTGGATTCAATTTTGTTCTGTATCTCACAACCTAGTCTATAGTTTCTCTTTCTTTCCTTCACCATCCTCTTCTCTAGTCGTGGTATCTTTTCTAGAATCTATCTAAGATACTTTGCTTGTACACAAATGAAAAAGGAAAACATTCACTTTCCTCTTTGTATGATAGAATTGTCATTGGCAATGAGGATCTCGAACGTAATGTTCACTTAGAGGATATCCTAGAAACTTTTATTTGCGAGGATTGATATGAGCTTTGTCCTTCTTTAAAGTTTAATGTTTATTCTGATCATGCCAAAACTTTTAACTCTGCCCAAGATGGCTCCTGATGGTATGTATATATTTATCTTTCCACAACATTGTATTAACGCCTCTGTTTCTTATTTTTTTCCTGAGCATACTTAATTGGAAAAGTAAATCTGCAGCAAGTGGTTTCTTCAAAAGCTTGGTCATGACGGTATTGTCACTTTCCTTAGTTTCTTTTTATGTACTGTTATTGTAATTCATAATTTTAGCCCACCCCGTATCTTTATTTTAAAATTGCTTATTTATGTTCTTTTTTAGGTCTGAACAATTTATTGATGGCATATGAGGATAAATCTGCATATGCTCTTTGCATATTCTCTCTCTTGGGCCAAATGCAGATCCAATTACATTTTTGGGAAAAACATCGGTATGATTCCGTGCTTTCAGAACAAAGAATATTATAGTTATGTACTTTATGTTCCAATGAAATAGATGTGCAACCCGATCTTTTCCATGCTAATTGGTTAATTGATACTGAATAAGGTTTACAATTTGAGTGACTATATAGATGGGAACACCGGAAGTGGGAGAAGGTCAGAAATTTGAGAGGTAAACACGGAATATATCAGGAAATACAGTGCAGGTTCCTCTTTTATGCATTTCTACATTGGATTTGCTCAATTTCCGGCCCAATTACAATATAAACAAGATTTGAAATTACAAATAAATGAAATGGAGCTGCTAATGTAGAGTGCAAGAGCTGTGTTTGGTGCTATCCAAGTGCTTCAACTAAAGTCAACTGAACATGTGTAAAGACTATGTTGCCCTCATTTATTCAGGAAATATTATCGTGCTGCCCTTCAACTTTATTCCATTACTATTGACATAGGATGCTATGGAAAACTATAGGAGAAGGGAAAATGGAAGAGAAGAATAGAAAGAAAGGGAGGCAAGAAGAGAATAAATGAGGTCAAAGGAAAATATCAATTTATTTCATTATCAAAGGTTGTGTCAATTACATCGCGCATAAACCCTTTATATAGGGTTTCAAAAGACCTTATTCTAAGTAAGGAAATACTATAAAAGCTATTAAACCGTAGTCTAATTATGTTTCCTAAAATAAGCATCAAAATTAGAAACTACATATAATATTATCTCTTCTAATATTCCATCTCTATTGGTTGGTATTGTCAAGTGATGTTTTTTGATAAGCAACATGATGCTAATATTACAATTTTTGTTGCTAAGCAGTAGCCACTCTTGGAGTGGCAAGGGATTAAGTTTTGCTTTCTTGGGATAAAATAATTTAAGACAAGTCTCATCAGTTGGCTCGGCTCAGCTTGGCTCCCAAACTGTATGTGAGCTTCTGTACAAGGCTATTTGTTGTGATAGAGATAAGTGAAGAATCTGACTGTTAGGGCTCTTTAATATATCCCAGGTGTTCAGAACTTGAACCTCAACAACTCCAGAAGCTCTCTCTACCTTTTGGAAAAATAAATAAAAAATTAAAAGATAAATAAAAATTGTTCTAGCTGTTAATAGATCAATTCTCAATTTTTACTTTTAAAAACTTGTTCTATAGTTAATGTAAGCATCAGCATAAACTTCACTTGTGTGTGATGAAGAATGTAAATTTTGGTTTTCTTGCATTGAATATTACAATACTGTTTTTCTAATGTTACTTGAATGGGTGAGAAGCATCATTATTTTTTATCTTTAACATTATAATGTTCTCCACTTCAGCTTTCTTAACCTTGGCCTCCCATCACAAAATAAAAATTTTAGTAGAAGTTCTCATGGTTTCTTTATCTGACGAAGTATGGAAGCTGTAATTAATGAGCAGAACCAGACCTTTTAATAATGGTATTCACTGATTCTACCTGAAGAAAAGTGCTACGATATCTTGATCTCTACTTGCCAAAAGAAAAAAAGAAAAAAAAAAAGCAAACAGAAGCTCGATGTTCTTTCCATTTTGATTTAGTTACTTTTATTAGATATTTCTGACTTAGAATAGAATATTTGAAACCTTATATAAAGGGGTTTTTTGCTTTGATGACTTTTGTATTTGTTGCTGCTCCAGCCATACGTATACTAGCCCAATAAACCCTCCAAAGCCCAATCCATTCCCTTCCCCGCTTCAACAGCTATGTCCTACAGTTACCTACACAAAGCCAAAATTTTCAGCCTTACACACTGCAATACTTCAAATACTTATATAACCCAAACCTAAACCTAAACTTAAACCTAAATACTCCAACCCATACAATGGGCTCATTGGCAAAGTGGCTCTACCCAACTAATAATATCACCTTCAGCCCAACTATTCATACTGGTCCACAACATTGTCTCTCGTCACCCCAAAACCTAAATCATGCTGCAACTTCTCAGGGCGGCAACCTCATTGTCGGCACAACCATATTCATCCCTCATCGGTCCGACAACCATCTCGTGCCGGGGAAAACAACACCACCTTAATCATTGCCAATCCAACACCTGAATCTCCCTTTTGCCACTGCCCGTTACTTCCTCCAGATTTAATTGAACCTGCCCCGACCACTCTTCCACATACAAATTGCAACCCAAAACTTGAATCTCCCTTCAGCCATTGCCCGTCACTTCCTCCAGATTTTTTCGATCATCCCACCATATTCACTGCTCAATTCCGCCGCATCCTTGTCGTCGAAAATAGATTGGCCCTACGATGCTCGTATACGGGTACCTATCTAAGCGTCCGATCTTTTGTGTTCTAAAATGTAGGATATGGGGACAAGGTTAAAAAGAGTCCAAATTTCAGACATGGTACTTTTTCAGACATTAGTTTTTTACTAATCCAAGATGCCATTTTGAATAGATCAAAATCAATTATTCATAAAGAAGGAAATGAGTATTGAATAAGAGGTTAAGACAAATAAAATAGAATTTTGGGATTTAGTTTTCGATTATGAGAATTACTAAATGTTATATAAAATAGAAAAAGAGGGACTTGATTGCAACTTGAACTTAGTGGAGCACTAAATAGCACCATATAGAACCTATTTTCATTTTATACAAACAAAACCGCAAGTCACCGATATAGAGAGAGAAAGAAAGAGAAAAAGAAGGTAAAACCTAGCGTTGCCGCCCCTCTCCATCGTCTCGGGATGACACTAGGTTAATAGAGAACAGAAGCGGGAAAGTAGAAAAGGAAAAGAAAGAAGAAAATGAAAGAAGAAGAAACAAAAACGACAAAACATCCGTTTAAAATTTGGAGGATCCGACACATGTTTCATACCCATGTTGTGTCGTCTCCAACACGGGTAATCCTATTTCGAAGGGCTTGAGCATGAGAGGACTGGCCTTCTCTAGCTCTTTCGATTCCACACTCATTCAAACCCCCAGCCACTACTCCCGTCGTGTTCGACCCCCGCCACCATAGCGCCTTCTAATTTCCACTACTGTTAAAAAGCCAAAAAACCACAAAACATTACTCTTGTGCCTATTTATTTTGCACATTGATACTACGGAGTTTCTAGATCCTTGTTTGCATAGATTTGGGATGTAATTTACTATGCAGAGATTTTGGAAAATTATCGAGCACATAACTTGTCATTTGAATT
>CAIGRK010116295.1:0-11705 GCA_903798315.1 Fraxinus greggii
CCTCGAGCTAGTTGAAGTTTGAGCTAATTGGCTCTTTTGAGATAACTGTGTGACCAATCTCAGCCATTTGGGGCTGTTCTTTTCATGTCCCAGAAAATTTAAAGGTTTTTTGTGTTAGTAAACCCTCCATGAAAGGTAAAAAGAAAAGAATTTGAGATTAGTGTAGCGATCCCATGTGTGCTGTGCCCTAGCCTTGTAATCCAAAAACTGAAGTGTGACCTCCGAAGTACTAGCAGTTTTTTTGAGGCAGATGACAAGTTACAAATACCTTCACTTTTATTATCTTTCTTTCATATTTGACCAAGCGGTCTCTTTATTTTTCTCTTTCCTAGTTTGATTTTTCTTTAAAGTCAAAGCAAATAAAATTCTTGCGAATAGCTGGCCACTGGCCAATTGTTTCAGTTGTTTTAGACTTTCGGTTGTAATTGTGGATTAGTGGTCTCGTTATGAGATCACTACCGTGGTAATTTATGGTTGAATACTAGGCATCTAATTATGTTGAAATGTTTTATTATATATATTTTAGATAGTTCATGATTCATTGTGAGCATAATTTGTATCTTTATCAAATTTTTGAATTATATTATTCATGTAAGTGATTTTTATGACTCAAAGCACCATAGTTTTAACTCACCTAACGAAAGCAAAATGCCTCAATATTCACTTTAGCCTTTTCAAACACTACACACATTATGCACCATGTACAAGGATAAAGTAATAAATTCGATAATGTAAGATATGCTTTGGCATCGAAAATTCCATGAACAACGTAAAATATGAAATTAGCAACGTAAAGAATTTAGTAAATGAAGCTATAAAAATATGAAATGAGCAACATACAGAATATCTGTACAAATTTTGTAGACTTGACCCCTTAAAAGTCATTTTCCCCCGCTTAGTTTTCTGGTGCAATTTGGTACCGTAATTGACTTCTTTAAAGAAAAATGATCACTCAGACTGGTTCAAAGCCCTATGTTAAACAGGAAAAATCCCATTTCATTCCGTTTTCTATTCTGAAATTCACATAGATCACCAGCCGTATTTATTATGCATTTAATTATTCTCCCAGTGCTCCAATTTGACAAAATAACCCCATAAATCTAGAGCGTATTTGGCTATGCTTAAAAGTTACTTTTTAGAAAGAAAAAAAGGTCTTGCTTTCTTTTAAAATGAGTTTTGTTCGTAAATAAAGTAACCTTGAAAATATGCGGAAAAATAACAAACTTAAAAGTCAAACTTGGTTCAAGCACAACCAAACAAGCTCCTGCTCTTGCCTGTGCTTTAAAACAAATATGCATCCAAATCATAACTACTTTGTGCATAACATAACCAAAAGATAGTAAAAGATAGACATTATACCTGGTTATTAGATAAGTTCTGAACAGCAACCACTCCAGTATGGGGAGGTGCAAGTGGACCCCAGAACATGGCAACACAATGCATGTGCTCAGGAGTGTATTTGAGCATGCGATATCGACCATTACGGTCCTCAATGGCATATATGGGAACGGTTTGATAGCGTCTCCATCCCATAGAAACAATTATCGGGTCTCTAGTCTTCAATACTTTCTTGTGCCATCTATGCCGCTTCAACCGTACCTTTAGAAGGTAACAAAAAAATAAGCATGCACTTGATATGTGATAAATAATGAGTAAAGAAGTAGGTATGCAATTAACAATTCATTCAAGGCTGTTTGGTACAAGGTACTATGATGGCAAAAGTTTAACTTATTTTTCTTTTATAATATGGCCAAATACTGTATAATCATCCGATTTACCAAACAAGCACTCTGTACATGAACAGAACAAATATAGTGTAAAACTTTCAACCCCATCTGTTGCAAAAGCAGAATTATTACACCGAAAAGGAAAAGCACGCCACTTTCTAGATTGCAGAAAGCAAAGCAAAATATTTATGTAGTACTAGAAAACATTGTGCCTTCAAAAACTAGGACACGCATTTGGAACAAAAAGATTATAACGACAATTTTCAAGCAATGAACAAGCTCAATCAACATATTTGTGAGATAGGACTTTCGCATTTTAGTTAGTAGGGGATACTGTGACGTAAAAAAATATTAGGCGTAAATTTCCTATAAAACAAAATACATTCCAAGGCAATCAGTTACTCAAATCATATAGCTACAAGTGTGAATTTGGTTACTTTATATTTCTTGCCTTTCGACCCCTAACAGGAAATAAAATGATGTGATATTTCACTCAGCATCTAATTATTGACAAACCAAATAAAGCTATATATCTTCCTCCGTCTTTCTGTGTTTCCTCTCATAAAAGTTTTATTAAAGTACGCCAAGGAGGTGGAACCCCATGTACACTATCCATACTTGAACAAAAATAAGGCGAGTTTGAGAAGCATACTCCCAAACCAATGAACGTTGGTCCAAAAGCATAACTAATGTCAAAGTACTCCTCCTTTAACAGTAGAGAAGAATAAAGGTAACCAATCACCGTTAGTAGTACGGGAGACAATTCTTTAATAAGATTCAGCAATAAACTAGCATAAGAGGAAATAAAGAATAACCTAGCAAAACAGTTAGTATTAGATAATAAATAAAAGATGATTAAGAAATGTGTTTCTAACCTGCATATATCCAACATTCTCCTCTCCAAGTGCAAGTCCTCCAACAAGAATAGCGTGAGCAGGATCAAAATTTTCTACCATTTCAAAAGGAACACTAGAAACTTCAAGTCTAAGATAAGTCCCCGCTCTGTAACCTTCTATCTCAATACGAGTAGTGTCATCTAGTTCATTGAGTTCAGCCATATTTACTTGTTTCCGAAGTTCAATTTCCTCCTTCAACTGCAGAAATACTGAATTAAGTAACTTTCTTGACGTTTGCATATTAGCTCGAATCAGTACTAGAAATATTACCTTATCAACATACTCACTTCCATCAGTTTGTCCATGGCTAAACTTGGTGTCACTTTTGCCATCATTGTCTTCATCAGGCGATTCAGAACTGTCATACGTGTATTAGAATTAAGGGCACCAAGTTCAATTATAACATGGCAGATGCCATATAAATTAGCAACATAAGGCATAACCAGCACAATATTGCAGCTAGTCATAAATCTAAAGTAAAGAGATTTCAAGACCAGACGATTCTCTCCCCGCAAACATCAAGAGCAATTACCAAATCATGTCAACCAACAAAAGTTTGCAGTAATGGTTCATAGTTAAGTCGGTCTTAAAAAGAAAAATCAAGCATTTCAATGCAGATCTAAATACAAATTTTGCCAGCATTAATATCCTAATTAGCTAACACAACCAAAACAACGATATAGAAAAAGAGATGTGCAAGTATATTATATCTAAGAGAAGGATATTGGGCATCAAATTTTGCACGAAGAGCCAGTTTTTTCCGTCTTCTCTCCTCAGCAGTTAACTCATCATCCTTATGGACATTACCAAGACTGTCTGTCTGAGTACTCTCATACTTTTGACCTGTTTCCAAGTCTTCAAATTCACCAAATACATCATCATTGTCTTCACCATTATCACCAGAGGTGGCTTCTGAAACTTGACCTCTCAATGCAGCTTTAGACCAATCTCCAGTAACAAAACGATCACGAATGCTTTCAATTAAATCTTCACTCCTCCAATCCTTTTCACTTGCATAGTGAATGAATTTGGAGCAGTCTTCAATGTCCACATTACCATCATCAATTCCTTCCTTTGATTTCTGCAATTAATTAAATAATGAAGCAACAACCATTATGCAATGTGCCAAGATAGACATTGAACATAACCAAGATCATTACGTAGCAAAAACAAGCAATGCGTGAGAGAGAGAGAGAGAGAGAGAGAGAGAGAGAGAGTATGAGGACAAACCTTATTTCCCTCCCCTTTAGGCCTGAAGAATTCATCATCCTCACTTTCTTCCTTCTCGCTGCTATCTTGCTTTTCATTTGAAGACTCTGACACAGGTTTCCCATATACGAGTTGCATGAGATTAACATTCTTTCTCGAGGCAGTTCGTTCTGCCAAGAACTCTTTCCATTTTGAAATGTTTCCCATGTCATCTCCTGCAAGAACATGCATCAACTGATGAGGAAAAGGTAAAATTTTCATGACACAGAGAGGGAATCTTTTGGAAGGTGGAAAGATAATTATATATATACAGAAAGAGATGCTGTTCAAGTCATATATATTCGAAGTAATGAATCCAAACTATACATAGACAAAAAGAGATGCTTTTCAAATCAGATATATTGACGGTTCTGAAACTCCAAATAGAATCATGTACTAATTTTATATACAAATATCTAACTGAAGTAACAAAGAGTACCATCTCTAGCATGATCTTCATCCTCATCTGAAAAATCAGAATGAGAAGACGCGTCTTCATCTTTGTAACTTGTTATTTCAGTATCGCTAGAACCCTGATCATTATCATCTGCTTCATCATCATCAGAGTCCTGCATTGAAAGGATCCACACCATGTTTGTGGCAAAAGCCACATACTTGATTGTTGAATCAAAATCTCTATGTAATAGAAACAAAACTAAAATTCCAGAGAAAACTGATAAAAAATCACTAATGTGCCAAGTCACATGATGTTTTAGGCTGTTTTCCTGTGCTCAGGCCTTGAAATATGAAATGCATTCTGAAATGTATTGAAGTCTTAAAGAGGCCCAGGCAACAATCTTAACATGGGATACTAATCTTTCAAAAAGGACAGGTTTCTAGACTTGCTTAAGTAACACCAGTCTGAAATTTTATGCCTGTTGAAGACTTAGCTCCAAAATATCTTTTCATTGTATAACTTTATGTTTAACTTAGCTATTTGTCAGATCCTTCGGAGATAATAAATGTCTCTACCTTAAATATGGTTATTCTTAGTCTCTTTACATTTTACATTTTACATGATATTGTTATCTTTTGTCCAACAAATAGATGTGAAAATTGACCTTATTTATAACTTAGGCAGTTACCACGAAAGAAGGGAGAATAGACACTTTGGTGATACTAATGCTCTTTTCATTAATCTGTTTCTGATCACTATAAACTGATCATTTTGTCCCACATTCATGTTTGAGAAAGGAGACCACCACCACAATAGGATACCATTTGAATGATAATTGAAAATTACCTTCAGATGATCAATATCCATGTCATTTTCAAAAATAGCTTTTCTTCGCACCCTTCCATCATGGAAATTTATCTGTTCCTTAAAGTTTCTTTCAGCTGGAGGCTGGTGGTCTGATGTAAAGTAATTTTCCTCATCAGAACTATCATCTGAAGTTCTCATAGATAAGTTCTTTTGAAGAATTTTCTCTCCATCTGAAGATTCTATCCTATCTCCATCCTCAGTGTGAGTATCTTCCTCTGACTCTCCATCTTCATCTTGTATCCCGGATCCATACTGCTCCGCAGGCTCCAAGGCTTCCCTTTGGTTACCTGAGTCAGGAGCATCTGTTGAACCACTTGCAGCTTCTGATCTTCTCCCAAAAATCGAAATCTTCTTCTCTGTTGTTTCATCCAGTAAATATTCTGGATTCTGCAATGATTTAACCATTTCTACGCCAATGTCACGTTTCTTTACTGCGAAGGAAAGAACGCATAACAGTGAAGCAGAAAGCAAGAAGTAAAATGCCAAGAAGCGGACTGAAATAAGATAGTTAATTTGTCACCTGTATAATTTTTCAGATCACCATTCTCACTCTCTGTTCTAGTTTCCATATATTCATAGTAATCAAAGTACGGATGACAGACTTAACTAAGCACATGAACTTTTAGCTGGCAAGGTTTCATCCTCAATGCAAACTTGTAAGTTGTAATATTCAAATCCTTATTAACATGTGTATATTATTAATGCATGTACCAATATTCCCTCTTTATCAGAAACTTCATGAAATAATACAATTAACGGGGAAGGACAGAGAATAAATATGTCCATGCCAATTTCTAAAACTTGATAACATGCAGTAAACCAAACATGGGAGAGCTTGTGTAAATTATTTCAGAGAGCAAAATTTAGAACTTATGACTATCCAAATTTTGCAGTATTAAACGATGGGGGAAAAGTACAAAATGAAAACAAAATATAAACCTCTTTGTGTTCCGCTGGCGTCAACTTCATCTTTAGAGTACTGAACAAAGTCATCTTTTATAGTTATGTAGACAGCATCCTTATCATATAAGAGATCCCCTATTCCAGACATAGGCGCATAAAACAGCTTTTCTTTATCACGTAGTCCCTTCTTTTTGGCAGCTGAAGGCAGAGGGCAAGGATCAGCAAGGGCTGTGATGTCATCCAATCTATAATCACCCACGCCAGCAATATGCACCTATAGTATGTTATAAACTAGTTAAACAATAGATTGCACAGATTAATATAATAACATTTTTCGGCAATAAAAATAGAAAATCATATCATAGGAGACAGGACAGTACCAAATAAGGAATATAGTTCCACTGCAATCACATGAAAGTACAGATCATCCTATTATCTATATAAACACTGGTTTATCAAGAATAAAAAAAGAATGCATTCGAATTGTTGATTAATTTTCTAGCTTAGAACCAACAGTTCATTATCTAATAGATCTTTCCTTTCAATACTCTATCCAAGATATATATGTTTACCAAATTGTTCCTATCTAAGGAACGCTATTGGATCAAATGACAGAGACATTGATTTGAAAAATACGGCTTTCAGATGAAACTTGGATTCATGTAACAGGACAGACATTCATTTGAAAAATATAGCCGGAAAGATATGGGACCATAAAAGAGAAAAACGAATTAAGTAGAACAAACTGACCGGGTGGTAAACCCATGTAAACTAACAATATCAAATGATAGAAGCATGAAATGAAAGATAGATACCAAGGTGAATTGTGTCCTATAAAAGTCAGAAAACAAATGGTTCAAGCTATAGAAGTATATAAAAGGAAAGTTTAGTGCATCTGGACGCCCAAAACAAAATTTTATTCACTTCTAGCTGAAACAAAGAATATACAAAAGATGTAAGAGACTGAGTGCAAGTTAGTAAGGGAGAGAAAATTTATGAAAATCCTAGTCCGATCTTGGAAAAGTTAACGGAGAGAAACAAGACCGATCTTGAAAAGTTTCGAACAGCAAAAATAGGTATTATAAATACAGTAATAGTTTTACACCTTAACCCCTGGTTTGACAGCATTGTGATGGACTCGTAGAAAGTACTCAGAATACAAAATCAAACAAAATCAGTTGAAATCTTTCATCTAGGGCATTCTGGTCCAAACTTTTCTACTAACCTATTTGCAACTTGAAAAGAAAACTGAAAAATAAATGAAACTGGTTAGAGTTGTTTACCTTCGTTCCCTTCTTCAAATTACAGCCACGCAAATAACCATACAAGGTCACATTTCTGTCACATTTACTATTCATGTGCACCGTCTCTGGATGAGTAATATCTTCAAAGCGATCTACCAAGATGTAAGGATGAGAAACTCTCCAAGATAAAGGAGGAAACTTCATAACCGAAATAAACCTTGCAAGATTATGTATTTCGCGCTTAGTGTACCTGTTCATTGGCAGACCAATAGAAACAATGTAAATGCCCATCACTAACCCCTTACTTATTAATAAACAAGCTGAAGGAAACAGTCACCCACTTACTTTCCATGAATAAGGCCAGATAAATAAAATAATTTGGCACCGTCATATATCTCAGTCCAGAATCGATGCTTGAGTCGTTGCTTTGTTTTCTTGAGTTTTTTAACATCCTTAAACTTGTCAAGGTGTGTAAGAACACCCATTATTTTAGGGAATCCATGATTTTGTAATATGTTGAGGAATTCAAATGTTTCCTGCAATTAGAGGTAGAGCGCTATTGTAAGAACATGGCAAAAAAAAATGTATGTTCTAGTTTATGATAAGAAAGCTAAATGCCGATGTAACTTAAACCAAACGCATAGGGCAAAATGATTGCCTGCCGTAGGAAAAATTAGACAGTGGCCAGTGGAAAATCCAACTATATTCGAAATGTGACTATTAATTTCATCATAATTTTGCAAGAAAATTTAAACCTCAGTGAACAATAAATCCTGCAGATGGAGAGTATTAAAATAATTCAGTGATGGCTGGGAACTTATCAATTGATCAAAGGGGTATATTATTATCTTGCATGTAAAAAATTTCCTATTCATACTCTTGCAACAAAAGAAATGTGATTCTTCTACATGACCTGGCTGTTTTAGGGAACAATTTGCTTGTTCCCAGTTTAGAGTTTTGATTGTCTAGATAGCACAAAGGTAATGAATTAACAAACTTCACTGTACGAACGGACAGGAAGCCAATGTAGTTTGCATAATCTCACTATTCTTCCTATGTTGGACCTGACTGAACTGCTTTCAATTTATAAATTAATGGCATAGGTAATCTAATCTCCATATCTGACCGGATCTCCTGCCCCTGGGTCTGCCTCAACTCTAATCAAAAATCTAAATTCTGTGTCAATACCTCCATAAAGCTATGTATACACGTTTGTATGTGTACTTACCTCAGTCAGACGCAGATGTACTTAAATCTTCCTGATACATGGAAGAAATTACAAGCAAAAAGCGGAAACCAACAAATAGAAGCTCACCATTTCAAAACCATAGCTTCCATCAATGAGAAGCAAGGCCAAATCGGCAAACTTAGCACAATCGATCATCCCATTAATGTCATTTGGACACTCCACAAACTGCAGTCTCCTTTGCTTACCTACACCAAAATAAATCAACGAAGCATTCATCATTTATCAAGCCAATAACAAAAACTAAACACCAACATAAGTCGTTGGAACTTCACCCAGTCAGCATTCCCATTTAATTGACACATTCTCCAGCAAAATATAAGTGGGTATTGTTGTTCTCGAGACTTTAGTCATTGAAAACATGTGAAAATNTTACCTACACCAAAATAAATCAACGAAGCATTCATCATTTATCAAGCCAATAACAAAAACTAAACACCAACATAAGTCGTTGGAACTTCACCCAGTCAGCATTCCCATTTAATTGACACATTCTCCAGCAAAATATAAGTGGGTATTGTTGTTCTCGAGACTTTAGTCATTGAAAACATGTGAAAATTATTTGAGGTCATCTTTGGTAAACGGAAAGGCTCATTCACGCTCTAATTTCATTCTCTGTTTTTCCAAGTGGCAGGATAATGAAGTAGAGCAACGTTGTTCACTCATCCTTCATTTTCGTTCCCTCCAACATTGATGAAGTCATCGTAACACTGATCATTAGAGAAAAAGAAATAGAACAAGCTTGTTAAACCTGATACAATAGTAATTGGACCTCGAACTTCAGGTAAATTATGCTTCGTGTAATGCTTTACAAGACATTTGATCAGCAAGGACTTCCCCACCTGCAATGAAACCGACAAATCTCATCCAAGTCAATGGTTGTTGCATAAATTCATAACCAAGTCGAATAAATGTTACGTTTATACAGACCTGGGGAGGTCCCTGGACTACAACAATGAAAGGAGCAGGTTCTCCCGTGGAACGATCGATCATTGGGATATGAAGCCTCCGCTGCTCCTTCTCTGTAGCTCGTGCTTGCAATCGCTTTGCTTTGACGGTTGAAGTAAAGGCAAACGCCTATCCACAGAGAATACATTATAGAGAGAGCAGTGTCATCATGTCAATGCAAAAGACAACTAAAACTCGGTGCTTAATGATGTAGCGCGAAAATTTGTTAAAGCAAAGTCAAATCCTCCAGAATTATACAAAACTAAGAAAAATAAAAGCATCTATGTATAGGTACAGTAAATGTTTGCGTTTCCTTAAGTTTAGTCACCCACATTATTTCTTTCAAAATTAAAATAACAAAAGTTCATTAAGGAAAAAAAGCAAAAAAAGGCACAAGTTACAATCTTTCTTGACATACCTTGGGATTATGCAACTTTTTTTGTTCTTTGGAGAGTTCATCGTTCGAATTTGGCTTGGATTTCGATTTCTTTTTGGCAGAGGCTCCGACTTTCTGTGACCTGTGGGACTTGTGTAACTGCTCTCTGTTCCCTTCCTGTTTCTTCTCCGCCATAGTTGTAATTCAGATCGCCTCTGTATGTTTCTGCAACGAAGGGGGTTTTAGAAGGGTTCCATAAATGGGCAGGCAACTGCCTAGGGGCCCAGTTCATAAAGGGCCCAGGTTATAGGCCGTTGATCAGGATGGGCTAACAAATTTTAAGAAAGATGAAACAAACTTTCAAATGTTGATTTGATTTTAATTATCTCAAATTTTCTTTCTATTTGGGTTTCTAAGTTGTACACCAGTCGATTTTAGCAATTCAAGTATTGCATTTAACTTATAGCAAAATCTCTATAAAATGAATAATTTATCAATTTGGAAAGTATTTTATATTTTTATAACTTGTACATTTATTATTCTTTGTAGAACGTTCTTCCTATAAAGGCATTTGACAAATAATCTCGACCTTTGATGGAAATCTAATATAACAATTTAGATAAATTTTAATGAAGCCTTTTAAAATCCAGAACCCACATCCAAAAACTTCAAATTCATTTTAACAATCCTTTACCCCTAACACCGGTGCCTTCCCTAACTTTTTTCCTGTCAACCCCCATCTCGCAAACAATCCTCATGAAGAATAGAAATGACCAGCTTGAGAGAAGCCACATGCCACCTCCACATACACCACCCTATTTGTATTTTGGGGAATCATCACTTCAGCTCTATTGAATTTTCGTTGAGTGATTATTTCAATTGCAAATGAAAGTATTATCGTGCTCTATTTAGCAATGTTTTAAAAAATTCAAGAGAAATATTGAGGGGCAGCCAGTTTTGAAGGCAATGGAAAACGATAAACAACAGCGTCAAAAATTCAAGAGAAATATTGTTGAAAAAATCACTGCTGCTAGAGAAAGATTGCCATCAAGAAACTACAATTTTGGCAAAATAAAATAAATTATACGGAGCTGAGTTCAAATTAAATCATTCACAACAAACAAATCGAGTTGCAACCACACTCAACACGCAGCAATAAAGTATCGACATATCATTACTTCTAAGAAATGTATACAATCTCTTACCAAAGAAACACCTTGGGCTGTTTCAAGAACGCCTTCTCAGTCTGCAAATCAATTACAAGTCAGATTCATCCAGATCATCACAAATTCCAGAGACATAAACGCACGATACACAAACATTTAATACAATTTTAAATCTAAATACCTGTTCTAGAGTGTGTGCTTGTTTGTATTCAAAAACTGATAAGGAGGCGAAAAACCCTAGCGCGCAACAGTATAGGAAAGAAGATGAAGCGTAGATGTATGAAAACCACGGAACCTAAAATACGCCTGTTTTAGTATCAACCCAGATACCCATAAAGCCCAACAAGACTAGTAGGCCCGTTAAGACCTTGGAAGAATGAGGAAATTGCACCAGTTATCAGTTTACAATTAAATAAAGAAGAAATTACATCTAGACCTGTTTTTAAAGTTTGCATTTCATAACTCATATTTTAAGTTTCATATTTCAAAATTCAGATTATAATTGATTTTACAATAATTATTAAATATATATTATTAGAAAATACCTCCATACCCTTTACTTCACCCCCCGGATTAAAAATAGTGTTCTCTCTCCAATTAAAAACGCTATGTTCTCTCTCTCAACCATGTTGTCTCTCTCTCCATCTGAAATTGTCAACGAAGCTTAGTCCCACGTCAACGGCGGAG
>CAIGRK010116352.1:0-15344 GCA_903798315.1 Fraxinus greggii
ATCTATATATCCAAATTCTTTTTCATCATCCTCACTTTCGTCCTCTTCACTATCTTCATTTAAAGCATTAACATCATCTTCACTTTCATAGTCTTCTATTTCAAAATATCCACATTCTTCTCCTTCATTTTCTTCGTTATTCTTTGTCTGTTCTGTTCGATAATTATAATTTCCAAATCTAATACTTAGAGTTCCATTACTATTTTTATACATGATATTATCTTTTGGTACTAATATCGGTTTTTTTGTTTTTTTTAAATTCCCCAAATTCCAATCTAATCCTGCATTAGTTTCCGAAGAGAATTTATTTGATGGGATATCTTTTATACCTTTTTGTTCTAATACTGTAATTATTTGATTATTTTCTAATTTATAGTTAGTAGTGCTATTTTCACGAAGTCTCCCTATGAATCATGTGCAAATTAATAAGTTATCTTCATGTCTTTTCATTTGATATCCTTCAGTTTTTATTCGAATTTTAATATCTTTGTAAATGTAACTAAATAATCAGGTGTAGAATATACTATTCCGCCTTTATTATTCATGTCTAATTCTATGCTTTCTAGTAATCATTGTTTTATGTCTGTAAATCTATTATCATATAGACATACTAGTATTTTAGTTCTTAAATTTTCTCTGTAAAGTCTTTTTACTCCTATTATTATTAATCCTAAATGAGTTTGTTGAAAATTTTTATTAACAATTTCTTTATAGGATTTTTTTTCTATTAAATTTGAGAATATAAATTGATTTTCACGTGTTCAAGAAACATATCTTTCACCATAATGTTGATATATTAAAGATTTCCTAAATATATTTCCCTTTTTATATATATCTAAAGCTTTTACTAATTTTAATTTATTTTGTTTAAATGTCTTTATTTGTTCTTCTATATTTATTAGGGATTCTAATCTTGTTTCAAATTTCATTTTTCTACTTAATGTTCTTTATAAAGGATTACCAACTAATCTACACTATTAGCTACAAATTTTTTTCCTTTATCCATTACGTATAAATCCACTTAGTCTTCTTAATTCTACTAGGCTCCTTAATTTTACCTAAATCTAATTTTTATAGTTTATTCATTATATTATCTAAATCTTGTCTAGTATCTATTGACTTTTCTTTTTCTAGTACTTTAACTCTATTTTCTAATTTATCTAAATTAGAACTAGTATCTAATTCTTCTATATGACTAAATTTTCTTTTTAATATTTCAGCATTTTGGTTTTTAATATATTCAAAATTACTTTTGGATAAAAGAATGCACCATCTATTGTTCACATAGTGTCAGAGGTTATGTTGGTGTGTTGTATGGATGTCTACTGAAGCGTTGGATAGCCATGTTGCTGAAGTAGGCGTTTAGGTGGTCTCGTTGTAAGCTTTGTACTGCATTAATCTACCCTGTAACATTTTGTCTTCAACAGTAAGATTACTGCTTTCTTATTCCGATTCAATTATGTCTTTTATGTCAAATTGATTTAGTATAGGTAGTAGTTCAAATAGTAGAGAAAATAATTTATCAAATATTTTTCAAAATGATAATGAAGAATTAGATGATCATGCATCAGTATCCTCATCATTTGCATCAAATGATTTTACTTCATATAGCTCAAATAGAGCAAAAACTTCAAAATTGGACTCTCCCAAATGTAGATAAAAGTTCTATCTACGAGATAGAAAATTTTGATTTTACTTAAAATTATGTTATTAACCAAATGTAGATAAAAGTTCTATCTATGAGATAGAAAAATTTGATTTTACTTAAAATTATGTTATTAAAACTTTGGAGGAAACTATTTCTATCACGAATCAAATAGTTTCTATAAATCTTTTTTCAAAAGAAGCTACACGAGCTCACACGAAGAAATTTAAATATTTTCATGTTGAACTTGTTCAAATTGCAGTCAAACCTTTTGTTTAGACTTGGTCTAGACATTCTTGTTCTTCTAACTTTAAGAGGCAAAAGACTATTAAGGTTTGAACATTTATTACTTTTCATGCTTGAGTCTAATCTCGAGAATAGTCTAGTATTTTCAAATTGTTATCCTAATTTTTCAACCAGTCTTCAAGATGGAGCTATTCTTTATTGTCTAAATCTTCAAATTCAAACCAAGAACTTTGATGTTGATGATCGTTCAATAACTTTTGCTTTAATGTACCGTATATATTACAAGATTTTGAATACTCAACTTAATATTCGAGCTCTTAGATCTTTTCCAGGAGATGAAAGTCCTTTGGTTGAAATTAATCCCTTACATTCAAATATCATGATTCATAAGAGAATTCCTTGGAATCTCCAATCTCGTGGATTAGAATGGGATTTTGAAAATGCTCATAATCCAGTTCCAACCTATGTTCGTAAAATTCCTGATCAAATAATTTCATTTCCCGATGCACAAGTCAAAGTTATATTTGATAAACCATCATCTTCAAATACTTTTCAAAGAACTTATTATTTTAGATCTAGTGATAGACCTAATAAAAATACTTTTTAATCTTTAAGATTTTCTACATCTTCATTAAAAGAAGTGGATTTTAATCGTAATATTCCAAAAACTCATTATCAAACTCATAAAAAAGTTGAACCAGAACAACCTAGTTCTCCAACTTTTTCAGATATAGCACGTCTTTCAGAGAGGTTAGATTAGTAGTGTAATGCCATTTCTTCTAATATTGATAGAAGGAATGAACTCATGACTCACAAGACTCCTGAAGTCGAAAGTTTTCGAAAAAATTTCAAATTTTTCCCAAAAAGAAATTCAATCTTACTGTGAAAATTTTGATTCCTTTCCCGAAAATTTAAGTTTTTATGAGTGTGCTTATTTCAAGGTTTATAATAAAAAAAACTCACTAAATAAAAAACTGTTCAAAATACAAATTCTTCAAAAAAAGATTTAAAAAACACCTAAGGGTGATACAATTTATTCATCCTCATATGCAAGAAATAATGTTTCCCAAGGAAACACTGAAATTCTTGCTTCCACTCTCAAAAGGATATCTAATGAACAACCACATGATTCAGGAGTTGTTACCAAAGATATCAAAAATATTCAAACTCAGAATGATCATACTAATATTGTTCTACAATCTCTTTGTTCTCATCTTAACAGATTTGAAATAAATTCTGACTCTGAGACATCTTCAATATTTATTGACAGAGGAAAAAAAAACCCTCATGTCAAGTCTTTATTCAAGTCTCATCCTTCAAATATGATTCCTCAATTGGGAAAATTAGATAGTGAGTCTAAAGTTCTTGAAGAACTAGCCACTAAATTATCTAAATTATCCTCTGATTCAAAAAAATATCAATACTATTGGTGAACTTGAATCTCAATTTATTGATGATGAACCTATTCATCTTGATAATTACAAGGTTCAAGAAATCAGTATTCTGAGGTTCCTCCAAATAATCCAAAAAATTCTTCTCCTAATTTGATTTTTGAAGAAAAGGCAAAATTCCAACATATGTTTGATGGTAAATCCGTTGTAGAATGGAATATCGACGGATTAACTGAAGAAAATGCAAAATGCCAACATATTCTAAGGTTATTCGTGTTTTATTAAGAGAAGATTGTTATCAATCCTATTGGAAAGAAAGATTTATATCTAGACTTCCTAAAATTTTTGCAGAAAAAGTTAGAAATTCTCTAAAAAACAAGTATTAAGATTAGATTCAATATGCTCATCTTACATATGGAGAAATTATCAATTTTGTTTACAAAGAAGGTTTAAATCTTTATAATGATCTCAAAATGAAAGCTAAATTGCAATCAGAAACGTCTAAAACCCGAAATGAATTAGGATCATTTTGATAACAATATGGTTTTGAGAAAATTACTCATTCTTCAAAATGAAAAAAGAAAAACTTTTCTCCTTATTTAAGGAAAATGTATCCTCAAAAATATTTTTCAAAGCAAAAAATTTTTCAAAATTATCTACAGAAAAACTTTTCAAAGAAAAGATTTTCAAAATCTTCCAATGTCACTTACTGAAAATGCAAACAAAGAGGACATTATTCTAACAAAATGTCATATGAAGGGAAATACTAATAATCTTCAAATTAATGAAGCTATTAAACTAGAACTTCTTAATTTAATCAATTCTTCAAAAGAAGAAAATTCTTCTATTTCTGAATTAGAAATAGTTTATCAACATCAAGAAGATTTTGGTTTTGAGACTAATTCTAATGAGTCCTCTTCTTCTAATCAAAGTAAAGAAGTTTATAGTTGTAAAACTATAAATGTTCTTATTAAAGAGGAAGAACTTATTCAAGAAATAGTTGAGAAAATTGAAAATCATCGACTTAAGAAAAAGCTCAATTCTCTTCTACCTTCAAAGTCTTCACAGAACTTTATAGTATGCAGAATATTGTGAATAGGTTTAAATTTGAATTTTCAAAATCGTCTCATTCTGATTTAAAATTAAAAAATCAAACTTATGAAATCTTAGATTTTTACTCTTCAAAAACAAATGAAAGATATTCGTACGGAAGTAGTTCTCTTAAAAGTTAAACAAAAGAATGAAACTATAGAAGAAGCCGATTCTTCTGAAGATGAAGATACCACTTCTCAAACATCAAAAAACTCAATTATTCGTCAAACTGGAGAAGAAAAGGTTAATGTTATTAGGCGAATTCAACTTCAAAAATGGTTTTGTCAAATGGATATTATTATCGATAAAAATTTTAAACTTCACACTAGAGTCTTAATTGATTCTGATGCTGATCAAAATTGTATTAAGGAAGGACTTATTCCTGTAAAATACTTTGGAAAAACTACTGAGCTATTCCTGTAAAATACTTTGGAAAAACTACTGAGCATCTCTATGGTGCTAGTGGAAAAAAGTTAAATATTCAATATAAACTTTCAAAAGCTCGTGCTTATAATTCAAATATTTGTTTTCAAAATATATTTTATCTTGTTAAAGATTTAGACTAAAAAGTAATTCTTGGTACTCATTTTATTGTTCAAATTTATCTTTTTCAAGTAGATTCAAAAGATTTAACTACAAATATTTTTTGTCAAGAAATTACTTTCAAATTTACAAATCTTCCTTACTATAAAGATGTTAATACTTTGAAAGAAGCGTCTATTTTAAAAATTATTAATAATATTAATTTCAAAAAAAAAATATTCAATTTTTTAAAAAAGAGATAAAATTTCAAAAAATCGAGGAACAATTAAAAGATTCCTTATTATTGAGAAAATCTCTCTTTTTCAAAAGCAAATCGAGGATGAGATATGCTTCACTATTCCAAATTTTTTTGGAATAGGAAAAAGCATGTTATGTCCCTACCATATAATTATGATTTTAACGAATCAGATATTCCTACCAAATCTCGTCCTATTCAAATGAATAAGTTAAGGAAATCAATGATTTACTGGATAAAAAACTTATCCGACCAAGTAAATCTTCTTATAATTGTTTTGCATTTTATGTGAACAATTCTACTGAAATTGAAAGAGGAGTCACTCCTTTGGTTATCAATCACAAATCACTTAATACTGCTATTCAATGGATTAGATATTCATTATCTCAAAAGAAAGACCTATTAAATTGGTTATTCAAAACGATTATTTTTTCTGAATTTGATATGAAGTCGGACTTCTGGCAAATTCAAATTAAAAAAGAAGATCGCTACAAGATTGCATTCAATGTTCCTTTTGGCCAATATGAATGGAATGTTATGCCATTCGGTCTAAAAAATATTCTTTCAGAATTTCAAAAAATTATGAATGATATTTTCAATTCTTATTCAAATTTTATCACTATTTATATTGATGATGTTTTAATCTTTTCCGAAAGTTTAAAACAACATTTCAAACATTTGAATACATTTATTCATGTCATTGAAAACAATGGTTTAGCAATTTCGCTGAAAAGATTGTTTTATGTCAAACAAGTATTAGATTCCTAGGTCATAATATTCATTTAGGAACTATTACACCAATTCAAAGAAGTCTAAATTTTACTGATAAATTTTCGGATGAAATATTAGACAAAAATAGTCTTCAAAGATTTATTGGTTGTGTCAATTATATAGGAAATTTTATCAAAGAGATAAGAATCATATATGCCCATTTTTCAAAAGATTACAAAAGAATTCGGACTCATGAAGTCATGAGTCTACTGTTGCTGTCAAAAATGTCCAAAAAAACTATCAAAAGTATTCCCCGTTTGTCAATATTATACCTTACTGCCTCCATTATTGTCGAAACCAGTGCATTGGATATAGGATATGGTGGAGTGTTAAATCAAATTCCAAAATTCTCAAATCAAGAATAACTTGTTTGTTTTCATTTTGATGTTTGGACATGCCCTCAAAGAAATTATTCTACTATCAAAGAAGAAATTTTATCTATTATTTTATGTATTTCAAAATTTCAAGATAATTTAATCAATAAAGAATTTGTTTTAAACACAGATTGCAAAACATCCAAAGATGTTTTGTTAAAAAAATGTAAAATCTTGTTTCCAAACAAATCTTTGCCAGATGACAAACAATACTTTCATGTTTTTATTTCAATATTTTATATATACAAGAAAATTCTAACTTCTTGCAAATTTCATTACAAGAGAGTTCTTACAAAAAAGAGAGTAAACACTGAGAGAATTTGAGTGTGTTTCAATGACCTCTTCTGAATCATTATATCAAAAGAAGCAAAGTAGAATAAAGAATTCAATTCCTTCATTCTCAATTGATGATTAAATTCAAGGATCATCATCAAGAAAAGAAGAACAAGGTTCTTCATCCTCTCAAAATACCACCCTTTCAACCCTTGTTTTCAAAAAGCCATCTCAAACTAAAATTATTCGTCAACAAACCAAACTTTCAAATTTCAAAAAAGTCGTTCAAGTTGGTTCGGGAAAATTACGTGAAATCAACCCTCCAAAATATTTTCAATGCCGTACCAAATCCACTTATATTCCAATTCTTGAAATGGAAAATTCGTGGATAAATAGGTATTCATCTTTGAATGAATGTCTTCAAGATATTTTCCCTCATCATTTTCAATATATGTCTACCAATATCAAAAACTCTATAGTTTTATGAAGCTATCCTTATTAAAACTGGATCAACTATCATAATTCATACTCCAAATCCTTAAAAGTCAAAAAAAATATTGATTTTTTTTCAAAAAAGCAGTTCAAGTTGGTTCAGGAAAATTATCCGAAATCAGCCCTCCAAAATATTTTCAATACTATACCAAATCCACTTATATTCCAGTTCTTGAAATGGAAAATTCTTAGATAAATAGATATTCATCTTTAAATGAATGTCTTCCAGATATTTTCCCCCATCATTTTCAATATATGTCTACCGATATAAAAAATCTAGAGTTTTATGAAGATATTCTTGTTAAAACTGGATCAACTATCATAACTCATACTCCAAATTCTTAAAAGTCAAAAAATGTTGATTTTTCAAAAATTAGTATCCAAAGTGTATTATCATATGAAGACTGGGTACAACAACCTTGGAATGAGAAAAGAAAGCGTCTTTCAAAAAACAAATTATTTGAATCTCATTTCAATTATTTGGATTACAAAGATGCTTGGTACAATTTATTTTATTTATTTTTACTTATGACAAGTGACTCATTCTTGATTTATTCTTTTTCACCAAGCATATTTTCCAAAATTGTTTCAAACTTGGTTCGAATGTTTTGGAATTGATGAGAACATTTTACCTAATCTTACTCATTAAGGATTCGAACAAGAGGTAAAAACATTTTTGAAGTCTCAAGAAAATTTAATGTTCCAATTTGCCTTCAATCTCAAAGTATCATGGATATTCTGTTGGGATTTCCATATTATTCAAGTTCTATTTATAATATCAAAAGAATTATTCAAATATTCAAAAGCAAATGGTGGTTTAAATTTCATGAGACAGACTGTTGCTTAAAAGCCTCATGGATTTAAAAACAAAGAAATATTAGCATTCCAAAAATATCAAAGAAAATTCAAGAAAAAAATGTCAATTTTCTTACTAAGAAATCAAGATTAATGGCAATGTTTAGTCAATGTAAAACTCCAGAAGAATTACAAATTATTTCGAACAAAATTAGTGCATTGATTGAATCCTCTTCAAAGAAATCAAATTATAATTAAGATCTGACTTTTCTCAATCAAATTCAGAAGGTTATGTTCAAAGTAATGAAAACGTGTGTTTTCGTTAGAAAATATTGATGAATTAATTGAGAAAGATACTCAAAAGAATCTTCCAAAATGACTATATAGACTCAATTTCCTTAACGAATTGAGAGAATACATGGTACAAAAGACAAATTATTTTCTTCTCAATATGTATTTGCCAGCAAATAAACTCTTCTTGCCTGCTTTATCGAAATTCAAACCTGGTTGATACTTACTTTAATAGAGTTAAACAATCCAAAAAGCAGGGAAAGGTCGAAGAAAAGTCAAAAGTGGTATATATTTCACCTTTGAGAAAGTTTTAAAATAATAATTATAATTATAATAATAATATATTTCTCTGTTATTTTTATGGAGTCAGCTTTGACGTTGCAGAGAAATTTGATTTTCTAGAGGGGGCCGAATCAAAATATCAAAGACTTATACGCGACAAAACTGAAAGTTTGAAGACCCAGATGCTACAAATAAAAGATTTTGGACTGAGTTTATATACGTTCAATACATCAGTGACCTTGGTTGTAATTACTGCCTAAAGTAAAGTCAGCTGCAGACTGCAGTCCAGCCGTTACAGTGTTCTGTTTAGTCTGATCTTGAAGACAAAACCCTACTACAGGGTTCGCCCTTCCGGTACCCTCTCTCTCTCTCTCGCGCGCGCGCGCGCGTGTCAATGTGTGTGAGTAGAAATAAAGTTGTCAATTTTTCAGAGTTATTCTTTCAATATACTTTTCAATTAATGAAGCATTTAAATTAAATCATTTTGTTTTGTTTGATTTGCTTATTGTTTAGTTAGATTGATTTCTTGATTCTAGAATTTTGGTTGCATACACCTGAGCACAAAGTATGTTAATTTTCAATTTTTCAGCTGGTCCTTTAAGCCTTCAAGAAACAATGTTGGCTACCAAAACCCTTCCTCTGACTTCGCCTCTGTCCACACCCTCAAAAATATCTGATGATTTTGCGCCCTCATTCAAGAACTTCATTCCGGTCTCAAAATGCAATGGAAAACCCAAAATCACGTGTCTCAGTTCATCGTCTCAATCAGTAATTGCGCCAGAAATGAGTACACAGTCCACCACGGCACAAACCCGGGTCAAGATTTTATCCGAAGCCTTACCCTTTATTCAGAAATTCCGTGGCAAGACTATAGTAGTTAAATATGGAGGAGCTGCGATGAAGTCCGAGGCACTTCAGGCTTCTGTAATTGCGGACATTGTCCTCCTCTCATGTGTTGGCCTCCGCATTGTCTTTGTGCACGGTGGTGGGCCCGAGATCAACCAGTGGCTGGGAAAACTCAGCATCGAGCCCAATTTTCTTAATGGCCTTAGAGTCACCGATGCCTCCACCATGGAAATTGTGTCGATGGTGTTGGTTGGTAAAGTGAATAAACATCTTGTTGCTTTGATCAACAAAGCTGGTGCCACTGCAGTTGGCTTATCTGGGATTGATGGTCGGATTTTGACAGCTAGGCCCTCTCCCAATGCTGCAAAGCTGGGGTTTGTTGGGGACATTACCAGTGTTGACCCCTCTATAATCCTGCCACTTGTGGATAATAACCATATCCCAGTGATTGCCTCTGTAGCGGCTGATGCGACAGGACAGTCATATAATATTAATGCAGACACGGCTGCTGGTGAGCTTGCAGCTGCTTTGAGTGCAGAGAAGTTGATTCTGTTGACTGATGTGGCGGGGATATTGGAGGACCGTGATGATCCAAGGAGCTTGGTGAAGGAGATTGATATCAAAGGGGTGAAGATGATGATGGAGGATGGGAAGATTGCAGGTGGGATGATCCCCAAGGTGAACTGCTGCGTAAGGTCTCTGGCCCAAGGTGTTCGGACAGCTAGTATAATCGATGGGCGGCTGGAACATTCACTACTTCTCGAGATTCTAACTGATAAAGGGGCTGGAACGATGATCACTGGGTAAACTACTTCCCATAAGTTGTGTGCAACGTTTGGTTGAACCAGCTGCTTCCCCATCACCTCCTCCTAGAGGGAGTTTCTTATCCAGTAAAAGGAGAGGCGTCGATGCTGGCCTACTCAAGGTTTTTTACTCAAAAAATAAACTCTCTTGCAATTTACTCGTTAGTTGTGCTTGTAAGTTGACTATAAGTCAAATTTTGATGTAACATAAATATGCATTCTAGTAACTGAGCTTGAACATCTAATCTTTAGGAAAGTTGTTCTTAAGAAACTATTAGCTTCTGAATTGCTTTGGTGATGAGTATTTTTAGTAGAGTTTTCATAAATGTGTTTCCTTCGTTCTTTATGGTACACAGTACCCATTTCTACTCTTTGTTATGTCTTAAAATGTGTAATGTATTTGCCAAGAAAAACCATATATAACTATGAGATTTATTGGAACAGGATCTCTTTCTATTTTGTGTAATCGTTGCTTGAAATCTCTTTCTAAAAGCTGAAAGTTCTGCCTGATGCATACAAGCCCCTGTTGTAATTTATTGAAAAGAGTTAATCTAACCCCTGTTTGATGGTCATTAGTTGGAGAAAAAAGAGTTAAATAATGATTTTTTGGAATGTTTGATTAAAAAGTAGGAAAAAAATTGGATTTTATTATTATTATTTAATTGTTTTGGCTCGCCGGGCCAATTCACAGGCCTTTGGTTTTAGGTGTTACTTTTACGAAGTTGTTCGCTTAAACCTCGTTCATTTTTATAAGGTCCTTAATTTTGCATCGATCGTAAATTATAAATTATATAATGAATATTCATAAATCGTAGTTCAAGACACTGATGTGTTGATCATATAATCAAATCCATTAATTTCTCAACATCATCTTTAAAACAAAAAACTCCAAATGCAATGAAAACAAACCAAATATGTGATACAGTAATGCCTATTAATACATTGTCCGAGCAGGAGAGTCACTGATAGTTACGAGCAAGTGTCTCGAATTACAGAAACACAACACTTCGGCTGAGCATAGTCGACTTTGAACGTAGGAGTTATGCAGTAATTTAGCAGTCAATTCTTCTTACCACGTAGATCCAGGAAATATGATTTGGTATTGCTTTCAAATTTAGACCTTAACATCCTATCACCATTTTTCCTTCCCGGAGCTTTCATAGTCTTAGTTGCTGCTTTCTTCCTGCAGATCTTGCAGCAGAAGAAACACACAAGCAGGAACAACAGTCCGATGATGATAATAGCAATAAACTTCGAGTGTAAATGATCAACGTTAACGCCGCCACCACGCTCTATATTCAACTCATCTGAAATATTTTTGAAGTCCCAACCAAATTTCTGCTGGAAATAGTTCATCACTTTGTAGGGATTGCCAGTTTTGTCCAACTTTTCTAGGGAACTTTTCAATGCGGAAACTGCTCCCACCCTCTTCAATTTCACCTGCATCTGCATGTCTTTCATCATGCTTTCTGCTCCAAGTTTCTTTAACTTCTCCTGCACATAATTTATAACGTTCTCCATCTCTCTCAATCTCTCAATACAAAGGAGATTCTTCAGGAGAAGAGAATTTGATAAAGCAGTCAAGTAAACTGAAGCATCCAAGGTTTTCTCTGTGGTGGCCCATTATCTTTTCCAACAAATATACAATGGAGTAGGCCAAGGGAAAAAGTGATCAGGTCCTATTCTAACTACTATAAATTCTCTTTCTTTTCATCTTCTAAACAGATCCTCTTTGCTTGACTCCGCTCCACTGCTCTGGTCTTAGTTTAAAATTATCTATTTTTCAAGACACCAACAAATAAATGGAAACGGCAAAACTAAATGACCCTACTAGTTAGTGCCCATGTTATGTTTTCAAACTTCAAAGATTCTATCCATATATTCTCATAAACTAGCAATGTTTAAAAATGCGTAATTGAATACTGGAGCGTCTTCCTTCATAACCCTCGTCGAAAAATAAAATGTCAAAAAAATATTGAAATGCTAAATAAGCGCATAATAAATCATAAATGATCTTCAAATTTCATAATATAAAAATTAAAAGTGGCAAACAAACCAAATAAATTCTTCAAAGTAACCAAAAAAGAGCATTACGTTAGTTGATGGGACAGTGGGCCATTCTCAAAGTGAGTCTACGAGAATGTTTAATTTTTTTTTAAAGAATTAGTGGGACAATGGGCTATTCTTCACACCTATAGCAAAGTAAATAATTGTCGAAAATCGAGGAGTATACGCCTCACAAGCCAATACGTGTTCAACCCTTTTGGGCAAAGTTCTGGAAAATTCAAATTCAACCCTTCGACTTGAAGTTCGAATTTTCCAACTACCTATTCCAGCTACTTCAGGCCACTTACAATTATTTTGCCCTTGCATTTTTACTTTGTTTGGCTAACATGGAGTAGGATGTATATGGCCGCACGTGCTTGATCCCAGATAGGAAGAACTTTGAAATCTGGGCAAAGCAAGGAGCAAGCAAGGAATCCGGTCGCAGCACTGTTTTGACATTGAAGATTCAAGATCATGGCCAGCTGGTGTTTTACTTGATTGAGAAATGGAATTTACACTATTGTATCCCAGCAATATCCACTGCTTTAAGCAGTATTGGGCACCCGTTTTTTGGCAATTCTTGCTGCCAAAATGCAAACTGCCTAACATGATCCAATTCATGCAAATGATGGATTAGTTCAAAGATATTAGCTAGTTTAAATGCGTAGAAGAAGTTATGTTTAATTGACTTCAATCATTGTTTTGGGTCATTAGACCGATTGTAACATTGCCCGGAGATGCCCGGAAAAATAAAATAAAATATCATCTAATATAATTTCAACTTAGATTAATAATTTGCACCCTGTTTTGGGAACTAGGCACTAGTAATCCCAATGAAAATGATAAATTACACGGCAAAATGAAGCACTTCATAATTTATAGATGATATGCACATTTCAGAACTTAACTGAAGTTTGCTCGAACAAGAATTGATGCCCATTGCCTAAGTTCAATATACATACATGAACCCAATGAATGGCAAGCTGGTCATTCAAATCCCAGCAAAAACACAATGACATGGATCGTCAGAGTGGTGAATAGGAAATCTATATAAAGCTTTTTTTCTTTCATGGTTTCAACAACCAATTTTTTCATAGGGAAGAATAACTATAATCAAATGAATTAATAACTTACCAGAACGAAATGAACACAAACTGCAAAATATAGACTTCATCTCCTCCTCTTCTTGCTTCTTCCCAATTGTCCCGATTTAAATGCATGCTCTTGTTCTTGGAGAAAAGCTTTAGCTTGTCCATATTTTTCAGCTCTTTCTTCTGCCAGTTGTGCCTTGTCCCTTTCCTTAACCTCCAACAAGAAGTAATTATCTTTCCGCAATTCACGGGCGGCACCTTTAGCTTCCTGTCTTAAAAGTTTCTTTAATTTTTTCCTTTGAGCTCGCTCACGATCTGGATCATAATCTCTTCCCTTTACAAAGCTGCATTTAATAATTAATCATGAAAAAATCAAGTCAGCAAACGAAATTAAGTGGCAGAATTTGATGTAATTGAGCAAAAATGCAGTCGATAGGGTGATTACTTCTCTTCAAACTTAGGAATCTCAGTTTTAATAATCTTTGGCTTTCGCATTCGAAGTGGTTGGCGCAGCAAGTGGTATTCCTTTGCTTTCTTTCCAATAAGTTGGGTAACGTCTATGATTTGAACCTGTAATGCATCTGGTATGTAATCTTGTTTCACCAATTCACTGAGTAATTTGGAAATTGGCAAAAATATCTCCGGAAATGATTTAAATCCTTCATAACTTTTCACAAATCCTTTCAGTGTTTCAATATTAGCAAAAAGCACACTGGCCCTGCAAGTTAAAGCTTAACACTCAGAATCCAACATGTACCTGATAACAATCTGCATTTTACTCGACCACAAATAAATAGCCTAAGAGTAAACCTGAAAATATCTGAGGTGAAATGAGGTGAGTCATCTGGCAAGTCCACTAACATTAGGAAATCTAGTGAATTGATCATTTCCACTTGACCTTGCAAGCAGAGAAGTGGCCTGAGTGCTTTCATTTCCATAAGACGATATAGCTGCATAACAATAAAAATATTAATTAAATACTTCTCTTTGCAAATAAGAAAGAAGTGGGTGCTTTAAGCAATAGCCTGCAAGAAACTGCCACGAATAGAGCTTCTGAAATGTGTAAATGTAAGCGAAATAATGGAAGCAAACCTTAGAATCTTCAGAAGATCCTTGTTTTTTATCAAAAGCTGCCATTAACAAAGTTTGTATGAAAATTATTGCCTCCGGACAAAACTTTTGAGATTGTCTACTGATCTGCAAAAACATTTTTGACAAATTCTAACCCAGTATCTTTAAAAAGATTGGAACAAAAAGGTTAACAGATATTATTGAAAATGCAATGGTTAACGTACATCTCGTAACACCTGTTCATGGTAAAGAAACTATATCCCAAGACAACACAAAACAGAAAACAATAAATAAATAAATAAAATTTAATAATAATAATAATAATAATAATAAACACATACAGATAAAGCTTATATCATTAAATACACAAAAATGAAGTTTATAGATGAGAAGCCATTAATGGTAAAACACATTCCCGAGACTTTATATGTTTTCAATGTGCCTATTTACTATCAAGTTTTCACCATCACAATGTCATTACTCACCAAAGAGAAATCCTTAGTGCACATATGATCTAATAAGAATTGGATCATTAATCAACCACAATTCCACAAGGAATTTCAAATCTCACTTTAAAACAAGAAAACATAGTTCATGCAAAACTAAGGATGAGTAACAAGAAAATGAAAAAGCAATTGACTTTGTGTCTCAACAGACATAAACCATAAAAATCAAACAGTAGGAACAACTGGCTTCTCTATCAACTATCCGCAATCCTTTCATGGACAAACTGTCAATGTTGTGCACCTGCAAAATGATTTATGCACAAACAGTGTGACTCAATTCTACTTAAATAGCAGTTCCATGATTTAACTCAAACATCAGAACGTAAAATATTACCAGATTCTGTTTTTAAGTGAATCAAAGAAAGCCTAAAGGGAACACAAAGCTCTGATAACAAAACTTAGGAAGACAATGCATCATCAAGTTCTTAATTATTATACTGAATATCTGATCAAAAAGCGTGGGCACAAAAGGAGGGAAAAAAAAAAAAAAACGAAAATAAAAAAAAAAAAAAAACGAATAAGGAAAACTCAAATAATGCGAATTAAAATTG
>CAIGRK010116438.1:0-11661 GCA_903798315.1 Fraxinus greggii
TGTTAAGAAATGAAAGGTAGGAACGTTTTGTACAAAAGCATGCAAAGGTAGGGACATTTTGCGCCAATTCCCCTTTTCCGTTACATATAGTACTACTTTTTTTTCATTAAACTGGGCCTGTATTGCCCAAAATCTTTTCGTCCCTCCTTTACATCTACATTGCAAAATATCCATTTTCCCGCGAAAATCATTATCCAGTTTTTTCTTTGAGAAAATGGGAGAGCTCTTCAAATCCTCCATTTTCTATTCCGATCAACACCTTTGCCATGCCGATATCCTCCCCACTTCTGAGGTTATTTCTATTTTATGTAATACTCGTTTAGAAGTAAGAATCAATTTCAGATTATATATATTTTTTATTTCAATTTCAATTTTTATTTTTTGTGTTCAGGTTCGAGCTCGGATCGAAGTGGCAGTGATAAATTTCCTAAAAAATCTCAACTCTACGACTCCAGAAATCTCAGATCTCCCTCTGGTTCGAAGTTCTTCTTGAAAATTCAATTACAGTATGTTTGGATGTGATTAAAATTACTTTTAAGCACAATAAGGAACTCCGAAAATCCTTTTTATCAAAATAAGTCATTTAAACAAGCTCTTATTCATAAAATGGGATTTATTTGAGTAAATTATTGTGATCAGGAAATCCTAAAATGAGATCGTGAGGAACAAATTATTTTATTAAGAGACATTATTAGTGAATTTCAATTTTTTGCTCGTAAAAATGGAAACAGATTACCAGAAAAATGAGCAACAGAAGAGTGAGCAAGGGATTACTGAGTGATTGCACGTGGATTTTTCTTTCACATTCATTTTGCATGCGGACTTTGATGAAAGAGAACACTGCTAAATCATTCATAAGAGGTAGTACTTACCGTGATTTTGGAACTATTTCACAAACATAATACTATTTATTTTTCAGATTTACTGAATTGATTTATTATTTTTTGGTCTATGAAGTGTGGAAGATGATGGAAATGTGTTATCAGGTGTTGGTACAAGAAAAGAAAGTGACTCAGAGGGAGTTATTTTATAAATTGCTTTGTGATTCACCCGAGTATTTTGCATCTCAATCGCAGGTCAATAGGACTATTCAAGGTCAATATCGTTTCTGCTTTTACGCTTAAACATTTACAGCACTTTGCTTTAATTATGTCAGAAAAATGGTAACTGTGGTAAAGTACACATAACGAAGCACATGGTGAAATAATTTGAACCTTAATTAGCGAGATAAATTGATCGGGCATCATTCAGTTTCCTTTCTTTTCCATAGAGCTTCTGAAATTTTAGAGTTGGTCTAATTCCTACTATATAAGGGTTTAAGGGACCTGGTCTAGTGTGCATGAGAGACATGAGAAAAACTCCAGTACGGTGAAAACTTGAGCAACAAGTGAATATAGCTTTGGGGGTGAATTACAATAAATTCAATTCTTTAATTTGCTTACCTTTTGTTTTCATTTTGTTTATTATTGCTCTCCTAAGATGAATAAGAGGTTAATCCCAAAGGTTTTTACTGTTTTGCAAGCAAAACAGATTTGGTGGCATTACTTAGGTGTAGCCGATACAGCCTTGGCGTCATGGCATCAAGCAGAGGGGTGGTTGCTGGCCGCCTATTGCTGCAGGCATTACTTCTTTCCTTTTTGTTCTAGTGCATCATTGACGTACTGTGCCTGTATTTGTTGACTCAATATAAGTGGACTTGTTTTCTTATATTAAGTTTTTTGAATGAGTTAGTATAATGGATCAAATGATTCCATGTATATGCTGTATGATTTCGTTCTGAAATTTCATCATATACCGTTAAATGTATTTTTCACTTTCACTTCCTTGGATGATTACAAAACATACAATGGTGTGAAATCGTGGGTCATAGTTTCAAGAAATTGAATGTGTATATCAGCAGCATGGAGTACCTAAAAAAATAGATTCCATCCATAGGCCCATTCTGAAAAATGATTCATGCTGTGACTTATGTAAGTTTTCTTTAAACTACTGAGAAGGAGCCAAACCAAGAGGTTGTGGACTGCGCCACTTGTGGATTTTCTGGTTATGCTATTTCCGGAGATCTAAATTTGTTAGAAACCTTGGTCATGAAGAGCGATGCCCGGTACATCATTGTGGTTGAGAAGGTATTTACTTTCTTGTTCACTATCGTTTTTGGACAACATAGAGATTGTTTTAGCATTTCCATGGCAGCAAATTTATAAGCTACCGGTTTCATTCAGCATGCCATATTCCAGCGGCTGGCTGAGGATCGTTTATTCACTCAAATTCCATGTATTCTCATCACAGCAAAAGGATATCCAGACATTGCAACTAGGTAGTTTTTGAAGTTTGAAAGGAGAAAAACTGCTAGAAATAATTTTTCATGTTTATCATATAATGTGAGATGATTACATTAATATCATAAAGCTCTACAATGCAAAACAGGTTTCTTCTTCACCGAATGAGTCGGGAGTTCCCAGAAATGCCCATTCTAGGGCTGGTCGATTGGTATGAATGACCTCAATAACTCTCCATTGCAATTGCATATATGATAGGGAGGATTGTATAGTACTTGACTGTGTTAAGAAAGAATAATAAGCTAATATTTGTTAATTATAGTGTTCAATCCCTAAAGTCTGGCTACCAAACATAATGATACAGTTTAGTACTCACCTTTCACCTGTGTTCAATTGTGAAGGAATCCAGCAGGATTAGCAATACTATGCACCTTCAAATTCGGAAGCATAGGGATGGGCTTGGAAGCATATCAATATGGTGCGTTCTCCTTCACTTTGTGCATCACGTGGAAATCCATCAATACTAATTAGTTCTGCGATTCAGCTTGCAATATCAGGTGGCTGGGATTGCGAAAGGATGACATAGAACAACTCATACCTGAAGAATCTCTAATTCCATTGAAGCCTCGGGATCTACAAATTGCTAAAAGCTTGGTATCCTCAGAGATATTGCAGGTATAATGCTCTAATGACAGTTTAGTATGCAATATTAAACAGAACTTGACGGTACAACTTGAAGCATGTTTGGTAACTCTTTCTTTAAAACAAGTATTTATTGTCAATAGTCATATATTTGGTTTCTAGGTACTCTTGCATGGACTAAGCTCAAAAACATATTTCGATGTTTTTTTCTGAAAATGACTCTTGCTTTACAGTTTCCAACTTCAACTAAAAGTAAAATTATTTATTCTAAAAGTTGCTTATTTAAGCTAAGCCAAACATTGTTTTTGAGTACATAGAAACCAAAAATTATGATTTTAGCAAATTTCTGCTTTAGGATAAAGAAACCAATTGATGATATATTTTTAATAGGACAACTACAAAGAAGAACTGGAAGTGATGATTGAGAGTGGTAAAAGGGCAGAAATTGAAGCTCTTTACTTTCATGGATATGGTTTCTTAGTGAAGTATATAGCAAAGAAAATTGTGCAAGCCAATTACATATAGCTGTCAAAAGACCTTTTATTCTAATTCAATTCAGAATGTGCTCACTGATTTGTTATTATTTACAATACATAATATGAAAGGAAGTTTGAAAATGCACAATTTTATTAGCATAATATAAGAAAATCACGACCATGTTTTACTGTGCTTAAAAGTAACTTAAAGATACTTGTATCCTAGGCTTGCATTATTGTTTTAGTTCTTTTGCCTGTTGACTAGATTGAATCGATTTCGACCAGGTTGGTACTCTTTCGAGGCTTATAGAGAAGATGGTATTTTATAATATAGGTATTTAAGACATTCAACCTAAAAATAAGGCTTTTTAAAGTAAAATTTAAAAAGTAAGCTTGTTTTTGGACATTGTAAGAAAGCATTTTGAAAGAAATTACAAAGTACATGCAAAATGATTGCCAAATTTATGCTTTAATTATTCCATGATCGAGAATATTCTTATTCACAAAGAGTAAAACATACTAATAAATAATTGAATATCGATAATTGATAAGATATTATGGAAATGTCCGTTTTCACTATTGTTTTTACGTAGAAAAATTCAATTATTGGACGTAAGGACATATCAAAATTAGAAGAAAAGAGTCAGACCGTTACAAAATTTAAATGAAATCACAGGTTTGTTCGTCGTGATGGATAGCCTTCGTCAAACTGGATTTTTTCCCTTTTAAACCAGAAAACCTATAAAATCGACTCAATTAGCGCAATCTGTTAAACAAAATGAAAAGTAAATTACATAAAATTAAAAGAATTTAAAGTTATCTGGTAAATTGAAGACTCATTTTCAATTATAAAGAGAGTGAGTATCATAAAGCAAGAAGCCTATAATCTTTATAACTCGAAGATGAGCAACAACTCAGTCTGACTCTTGAATTTTAACTATGAATAATTGCTATATATACAAATTAGAAATCATTTCATATTCACGCATTTTAATCTTATCATTTACCCCATATTACACATCACATCAACGGAAGATTATTCAAGTTTGTACATATAAACATATATTAATTTTGAAATATAGTGATGCGTCTGATTGACCATTACTAATATAAAACAGTTAGAAGAGGAAAATTCTAAACCAACTAGAAAAGTAAAGGAATAAAAATGATGTATGAAAACGCTCAGCTTGGTTGTCATATTTTTGTTCGTGAATACAATCTGTAAGCATTTTTCAATTCTGCATATTTTTTTCGAATGACGTCGTCTAACTTTCGGGAGTCAAATTTCGTCGCTTAGAGATCCGTTTTTATCATTTTTCCTGTTTTGTGTTAGTTTAAGGGTAATTTCGTCGTTTTAACCCTTTTTTAGTTTTGGGTAATTATATTACCATAACAGAATTTATGTTTCTCTGAAGCCCTTTTGCTTGTCTTCGGAGCTGCTTCGGCCACCAGAAGAGGAAATCGTAGCGTATAAATATATTTGACGTGAGGAAATTATATTGATACCGTGGAAGAAAGCAAAAGTCGTCGTTAACGGAAAAGCTATGTATAATTAGATATTCAAAAAAGAAAAGAAAATATAAGGTTTTTATTTGTGGTGGAACAATAATTTATTTTAGGGTAATTATTAATTATATATTAAAATCCCAATTATATAATTTTACTTAAGGCTATTTAAGTAAATAAGAAATATATTAAAAAATGTGGTGCAAATAATAAAATTTGTAGGGGTAATATAATTATCAATTTTATTTGGATTTGTTTTGTATATTTTAGTTTATTTGAATTTTTCTATAGAATTGGGATTTCATTTTAATTAGAGTGCGAGACTTTAAATGTGTTTAGGAGTTTGTAAGCCTCCGTTGATTTCTCATTTTTCATCCATAAAAATGAGGAATATGACCGTTATTCATCACATCAAGCCATCAATTTTGAATTTCTATCTCTTGTGTGAGGTCCAATAACGACTCTATTTTTCATTTTCATTCTACAATAATAAGAATCAAACGGATGCTTAATTACACATTCATTTTTAGATTAATAAGATTTTTCAATTATTTGTTCACATTTTCGTCCTGCATTAATTACTATCATATTTAGCACGCAAATTGTGCTTTTGTATTTTATAAACGTTCGAAATAAACGAATTGTGGATCTCACGTAATAAACGTGGTCCGAATTTATTTTTAGATGGATTCGAATTTTCAAGTGAGCCCAAAAGAAGCTAGTTGTTCGGGTCAATTCACCTAATATGATACTCTCAAACATAGTTACTTGACCTTGACCGAATCGAAAGGTCCGACCGAAAGCTTGATGAATCAGACCCTAAACCAGTTCGGGTGACACTATAAGACCTTTTGACAATTAACCCGGTCAAGAACCGATCAAAATCAGTTAGAAATCGGCCAGATTCAAATAAATCCAGATGAATTTTACATCGACTCAATTCTCCGCGTAGAGAATTTTTTTCCAGATATATCTAAAGCTGCTCTAAAAGTGTTCAGAGTGGACCTCGAGGGTCTATTGCTGGGCCTCTTAGGTAACTTTGTCATCTTAATTATTATATCAACCAAATAATTAAAAAACTTAATCCGTCAGTTAAACCACCGACGATTGAATCAATGATCTATTAAATCGATGCTTCAGCCATGTCAATAAGTGGGTCGAGTTAGATCAGGTCAGATAACTATGCTATTTAGTCGAAAATCATGATTAAAACAACTCAAAATAAAAAATTACTGATTTCATATTTCTAAATAAAAAAATTACTCTCTTTTCACTAATTAAAAGTAAAAATTCTTAAATTTATATCACACCCCTCCACTTTTAACTGCTCAATCTTCAAAACAATCGTTTCTCACTCTAAGAAAATCCTGCCAGACAAACTTTTAATTACCTCTACATAAATTGTAGTCCCAGGCGCCTCCCAATAAGGTCGTGATGTGACCGACCGTTTGATCGCCCATTATGTCAAAGTGAACGTTAAGATAGCACAACTCTCAATTGTATTGCTTAGCCAACGACAGTTGCTCACAAGGCCGCACGTACGCCACCCGTCCGTCTTTTACAATTCTGTAGCAACACCTGTTCTTGCTTGTTGCATCTATGACTTTCAGAACTCGATTTAGCATTGCTCTCTCTATTCTCTTTCCCCTCCCCATTAATTGAAGTTCATTCATGGGTTCAAAGCTTCAGCCATGGCCTTGTAAAGACCCCAATAACTTCAGCGAGCTCATACTTAAGCATTCCAAATCTGTAAGTGCTTTTTTTCTTCATCAAGAGCAGATCTCTATACGGTTCTTTTGCACTTTAATCAGAATTCTTTCTGAATTTTGCTTTTGTTGGTTAAGTTCTTGGTTTTTACAGTTGGTTCCTTGTTTTTTCCACATGCAATAGAAGTTTTAAGCTTTGTTGATAAATAATGCATGCCGTGATTTTTGTGCACATTTAAAGATTAGGGTTTGTGGGTTTAGTTATAGGGATCGTAAGTATAAATGAAGGATCTTGTGGTCTAAATATGGGTTTTTAATCTTTTGCCTTTTCCGTGGGGTCTGTCCGAGATTGGATGATTTGGTGAATTAATGTATTCATTCGTGATGATCTATATTCATTCTTTTGCTTCATGGATTTTTAATTTTCATGGTTATGTAACTCTTTTTAGTATATTGGACGTATGCCAGAAGTTGGGAATTTAGATAATCCACATTGATTGTTTTATGTATGTTTACATGGTTGAGCAATTACGTCGTATATACTCAGATAAGTTCCACGCGTCAAGCATTATATTGCTGTAGATTACAGGATTTATAGCCATGAGAAAACTTGTCGAATCATTGTCTGTTGTGTCGACTGTCGTGACTAGATCATAGCTTTTTTCAATAAGTACAAAACACTTGGCATTGTTCGACTTAGGAAAACTAATCCCACAGGGGGAATAATTCTAAATATCTGAATTCATTCGTGTATTATTTTAGTGTGTCGCAATAAACATGTTTGACCACAAATGCATGTTGTACATTTTTTTGGAGCATCCATAACAGCAAAAGCAGCGTTACATTTAGAAATTGCAGTTATCTTTACCCTTACATATGTGAGGAGAGTCGGACTTGTGAACGTTGTTCCACATTTTGTTCCATTTGTTAGTCATAAAACCAAGTAAGGATCGAGTGCTTATGAACTAACAGATTGAGAAGTGTCGAGTACTTTTGAAGGTCCTTTATGGACAGAATTTAAGTAGCTGAACAAAGGATAAAATACAGAATGCATACCCAATATAGGAGTGATTTTGATGTGTTGTATGCACACTTGTTATCATCAACGTTATGGGAGACATTGCGGAGTAAATCACCGGTTAGTTGATTGTGAAGTGTCACACTTGTTATAAAAAACATTATGGGAGATGTTGCAAGTAAATGTGAGCTACACAATGTCTCCCATAACGTTTTCCTTCATTCTACCCTTCCCATCTTCCTTTTGTTTGCCTGAGTGGTATATTTGCTATCGACAAGAACACTTATTCTGAAACATTCTAATTTAAGTATTCAGTGATGAAATGATTAATTTTGGTCACTAATAGAAACATGTCAACACATTTGATGAATTCAGAATAAGCATTCTTGTAAGCTTCGCTTCATTGGATATTTGAATGACTTTCACTCTTTCCTTCTGTCATTTATATAAATCCTATCCTATGCACTTAAAACGTTTTGTTTTACAAGTTCAACACACGTGGCATGGAGACACGTCACAGTTGCAAGTAAATACTGGGCTCTTTATAGTTAAAAGAGATCAGCCTAGATGGTTTTGATTGTATGGTGATCCAGATTGCTGTAATTGAGGATTTCTGATCTTGTAATGGCTTGAGAAAAAAAATTCTCCCTTGGCCTTACTCGAGGCTGTGGTTTTAGTATTATAGTTCTAATTTTCAGATTCAAGTGTAAGCATGTCCCCACGTCATATGGATACAACTGAGGCAAACCTCACACTGTAAGTCGGTTTTCACTAATGTGATGACTTTAGTTTTCTAGCCCTGCTTGGAGGAAGAGTGCCTAAGTGACTCCGGCACTGGTGCTGAGAGGGGTAGTGTAAGCATATGCACATCATCAAGGTTCAATGTTCACATTTTAAGCCGATTATACAACTTAATGGAGATTGATGTAATAATGACTATTTGGTGACTTTAACTGAGCTTTGCTTATTCTTTTCAAGAGCTAAAGTACATGATCTTCTGTCTATTTTGTGGTTTTATTTAGACACTAGCACAAATTTTCTCTCTTATTCTGAAGGTACATTTCTTCTTATCTCTAGAAAATGACTTCAGTTACTAACCAGCCTACTCATGATGGGACCGTTGCACCATCTGATCAAGGTAACACAAACAGCTGATATTTCTTTATATCATCCATTTGATTTTGGATCTAGTTATTTACTGATACTCAGTTGTATGTAACACTTTCTTCTCATGGATTTACAATAATATTAAATTATTGATAAATATTTAGGAAATTTTGAAGAATTTGAGATTTTTTTTCTCTCTGTTATTAAATGTTCCACTTTTCAAAAGGGCTTAATTAATATGTAAGAAGAATTTCTTCTAATAATGAAAAATGTGATATGATGAGGATATTCTAGGTATAGTAGGTTTTTCTTTCGTTAGGCAGAGACGGAACATTAGATGACAAAAATTGTTTGCATAGATTAACTTGGTTTATCTCCTTTAACATTGATACTCCAAAATCTATATCTGTATCTCTAATTTGATTTAATAAATCAATATATACGTTTTATTCTCTGATTTTTCCCCTTTTTAAGCTATTATTGGGAATGAAGTGGACTTGGGGGTCGTTCGATATAGTTTCTGCTTTTTCTTTGGAGATTCCTAAGGATGCTACTATAAGTCAACTTTATCTAAAACCTCTTCTGGCATGACAAAGTACTTCCAAAAAATTATTTGAACATATTTAAAAGCAACTTCTTAATTTCAGAAAAAAAGGTTTTGCTTTTCAAAAGCCTTGTCAAATAAACGCTTAACGATTTTGGTGGCATTTACCTTGCACAGCTTCTAACCCAAAATTTTCTATCACCAACTCTTAAACAACTGAGAATTCGTTTATATTATATAAGTTTTTCTTCCTAATATACGTTGTTTGATGCATCTTGGCTCTGTGATGAGGTATTGACTTGCTCATAATCTCTTTTCTCAGTTACTAATCCAGAAGTAAAAAATACTGAAGAGAAGGTTAGTATTCATACATTTCCATGTTTGTTGTGTAATATTACATAGGACCATACTCACTTGCCACGTTTTGATCCACCTTACCAAACATGTCATTTCATTTTGTAGGTACGACACAAGAGAGCTGTTTTTGATGATATGGCAACACCTGAGCGTATGCCCAAGCATCCTAGGGCATCTGCTTCTCCTAATACTTCCTTCTGAACTTCTGAAATAATTGCTCAGAATTCAGAATATCTCCATGCCTTTGGAAACTTAGTCAAATTATAAATGTATGTCTTTCGTGTAAACTCAAGAGCTAAGTGTTTGCTTACTGTTGTTTATAAATATAGAGCTTGTTTCTATTTTTTACTGTCGTTGTTTTGGTAAATTATAAAATGCTTAAGTATCCAGTTTGGATAGTACGTTCACAAGAATGAGACTCAATGGAATTGACGGTGGGCCGCCTAAGCTGAGGAACATGTGGTTTAATTCGATACAAAATGAAGAACCTTACTAGAGCTTGACATGCCGCGAATCCTTTTGAAAGAGAGGAGTGCCTTCGAGATTTTTTTTTTCTTACCATAAGACGTGTAATGCACATAAATATGCTCTAACTATTACTTTTCTTTAAACTAGGTGGAGGAAAAAAAAAATTATAAATGTCACATTTTTATTTTTGAACTTGAATGAATTTCTTAAAATTCATTCAATTTCGTTTCTATTCATTACCAAGATATGTTGATAGGAAAGAAGAATACAACCCTCAATGATTAATATTTTCAAAATCTAGAAATTGCACATTTTTCGCTGTCGAAAAATTTGAGATGATGAAGAACTTCTTGCTTTGTTCTCTATGATTTTCTCTCTTTCGTGATTTCCTTTCCTTGACTTATAATTGCTCTTTATACATCTTTCTATTGCCTTGAAAGCCTTGTCATTGAGAACACCAAAGTTTCCATTGATCTTAAGTTTAAAAAATCAAAACATGATCTAGTCGATATGAGCTGAGGTTGCATCTCCCATAGGTGTGACCTCCAACTACATAATTTTCCCCAAACAACTTCAGCTGAGGTTGCATGTCTCAAAGGTTCAACCTCAATCCCTCTATTTCCAAATATTTTTCATTGGTCCTCCTAGTTTCAAGCCTTCCCAATTTGGTTCCTCAAGGTTGACNTCTTTCTATTGCCTTGAAAGCCTTGTCATTGAGAACACCAAAGTTTCCATTGATCTTAAGTTTAAAAAATCAAAACATGATCTAGTCGATATGAGCTGAGGTTGCATCTCCCATAGGTGTGACCTCCAACTACATAATTTTCCCCAAACAACTTCAGCTGAGGTTGCATGTCTCAAAGGTTCAACCTCAATCCCTCTATTTCCAAATATTTTTCATTGGTCCTCCTAGTTTCAAGCCTTCCCAATTTGGTTCCTCAAGTTTGACGGCCCAAGAGTAGCTAACCAAGATGAGGGTGAATTAATTTTTAAAACTTTTTCGAAAAAATAATTTAAAATCAAACACGTAATAACTAGATAGATTAATTCAAATAATAAACATGAATATGAAAGCAATAAGTAGAGAGGGATAGAGAATGCAAACGATATAATTATGGAGGTTTGATCCAACGCAATGATCTACATCATCGTTACCAAGCTCTCCGGCACGAGCAATGCCTATTTCACTATATTGATTGACTTGTGGTGCAATCCAATCCTTTACAAAACTTTTGATGACTTACAAATAAGGAGCACAGATCCTTTTACAATGTTGAGTTTTACGGCACCTCAACACGACTCACAAGTACAAAGAAATTAATTATACAAATTGAAACTTCTCTCTGAATAAATGATATGATCACAATTTAGTATCAAGAGAGAAATAAGCTAACACTTTAATAAATAACAATGAATGAAGCCCAAGTGTTAGATATGAAAAACTTTAATTTGTAGAATGATTTTCAAAAGTTAATTTGATCAAAAGTTTTTCAAGACTAAAATGATTTGATAATAAATGATATGAGAAATCAATGCAATTTTGCTTAAAAGAATCTCA
>CAIGRK010116452.1:0-16074 GCA_903798315.1 Fraxinus greggii
AAACATACTTCATGAAAATAAACAGCTCACGTGTAATGAAGTACTAAATTTAAAAGTTACTTCATAAAAGCATTTAAGGAACTTGACAAAAACACAAGTATTTTTTTTTTCAATCAAAAGTTCTAGGAGGTCCACCACATCTTCTACAATCATCGTACTCTTGCATCATCACCCTCTAACCATTCAAAAGCTTTTTGGAATTTTAAAACGACTTCGAACATCAAATAGGTGTAATTCTACTTAGTTGGTATATCCAAAAATACAAGCGATTCACAATCAATTTTTTTTTACTTACTCATTTTTTTTTTTAACTTTTATTCTCTAGTAGGAGAAGATTTAACAAATTTTACTACATTGCAAATACTAACAATCGAATCATGTTCTTCTTTCAAACCCTCAAATACAATCAAATTAACAATATGCGTACAACATCTCACGTGCAAATGCAAATATTTTCCATCCAAAACGCACATACTACAACCAATCATCTTCCGCTTAAGATAACAAATAGCCATTTCATTTTCAGTTGCATTGTCAATTAGGATTGTAAACAATCACTCAATACCCCATTCGTGTAAACAAATCTTAATAACTTTACCAATTGTTTCATCCTTGTGATAAACAATCACACAAAAACTCAAAATTAGTTTATGAAGCTTACAATCATTATCAATATAGTATGTTGTGAGAAATATTTTATTAACATTCTTAATGAAACTCCAAGTATCACTAGTAAGAGAAATTTTTTGACTTCAACTGATAAATATCTCTAACAACAATACTACGATATGGATGATAAATTTAGGAAATGCTACACTACAATTGTCTAACCCATGACTTTCTACAGAGCTAAATGTAGTTCATCCAATATTCTCATCTTAGCACATACAAGTCTACCTCGTCCTTAATAAAGCCAACGTCTAGGAGAACCATCCTTAGACCTTTTGTCTTCCATTCTTCCAAGATACTTCTTACAATAAAGAACCAAATGATTCCTCAAGATACTTGTCCCACACTTCTTAGCCCAACAAGCATAACCATGGCCACAATAATTGCACGAGTGCCTAACATCTTCTGCTTTCGAATCTCCTATAATTGTGAAGTGTAACCACATATTTGAAGATTTCATATTTTTTCTCTTCCCTAAACATGATGATTAAAGTGGAGGAAGGGATGTAACATTTATAATTTTTTTGTTAAAGAAGTTTTATTGATATCTTCAGTTTCATTACCATATAAATATTTATTCTATAGAATCAAACAAGAAACCAAATAAACACAATAGAGCATATTTCCATATAATATCAACTTGTTGGTTATGCTGGCAACTTGTTCTTCCTAAAGGGTGGCCTGCAACTTGTTACTAGAACAATAGTTTGTGAATTGAACGTGCAATTTTCCCCTTTAAACAAAAGGAAGACTCGGCCTATGTTTAGCTTGGCTCAAGTTTATAAATTTTTTAAAATTTTCAAACCACTTTTTCTTCACATATTTTGTAAGATTCACAGTAAGATTTACTTATTTATCATTCGTTTTATCTATTTATTATTTAAGTTGTATACAAACGCCTTTGAAAATTAATTTTGTGTACTAGTTAAAAAATTAATAATACATGGATATATATAAAAAACAGCCTACCTGTCAAATCGAGGGATTTGCTTATCGACAATCCAAATCAAACACAGTGGAGGCGCCTATTGGATCTGCTTAACACTTTGGGCCCAATGATGTATCCACCTATAAATTGATGGCAGCCCAAATACATGATGAAGCCCAAAACCCGGTTGCTTCCCACCTTAGTGCATTCTCGTGTTTGGCAAGAGCGACTTTAGTTCAGATACTATTAAAGATTAATTGATGAATATTCCAGATGCTTTGTCTGTCTTTCATTATTGATATCATTTCAAGGTTCTCTCTCTTACTCTCTTCGTCTTCTTCTCTTTGAAAACGTGTGGGTCTTCGTTCGTAATGGTTATTCTCCTAGATTTTCTTGGTGAGATTTGACAAATGTGTTTACTTACAAGTTTTATATAATTTCAAGTTAATTATTGGCTAAATATTATGAGTATAGAACGTTTTTGATATATTTGCTAGTGTTGCTTTAAAGGTACGGCGAGATAAAGTAAAAATGGTGTTCAAGTGAACAAACGAGGCAAAAGTCAAGGAAAAGAATCAACAAAATGACGCCTAGACGTCATGTTCGGAAGCGCCAAGAATGATTTTTTTTTTACCGCCCAGAAAGATAGCACCCAGGCACTGGAAGCCAAGCGCCCAGGCGCTGTTAAAAAAAAAAAATCAGCAAAAGTCTATGAACAGAGAGGCAGTGCTTAAGCGCTACCCAGATTCGCATCGCGATGCCTAGGCCCTCTGGCGCATGTTTTAGGGTTATAATGTTTAGGCTCGCGAAAAGTTTAGACATACTCTAATTTTTGAAAAACCGTGTAAGTTAGTATAAATAGAAGAAATGAGACAATTTTAGAGGGTTCCACACATTGAGAAAAAAAAATACAACTAGAGATTGAAGAGCGTAATTCAAGGTAGAAAAATATCAAGAAATTCAAGTTTTGAAGCATTGATTGGAAGATGTTGAAGATCTTGGTGCAAGATTAATTTATTTTTCTACATCGTTATTTAAAATCCGGCGATGTAGTCAATAAAAAAATTTTGTTTTTCTTCGTCCATGAGTAGCTAAATTTCATATTGGGCAAACAATATAATCTACTGGAACCATTTATTTATTTTATTCAAGATTCTTGTTATTTTATCATACAAAATATCAAGAAATTCAAGTTTTGAAGCATTGATTGGAAGATGTTGAAGATCTTGGTGCAAGATTAATTTATTTTTCTACATCATTATTTAAAATCCGGCGATGTAGTCAATAAAAAAATTTTGTTTTTCTTCGTCCATGAGTAGCTAAATTTTATATTGGGCAAACAATATAATCTACTGGAACCATTTATTTATTTTATTCGAGATTCTTGTTATTTTATCAAACATGTGTCGATTTTACTATGAATTTAATGCGTTGAATTATTTGATCACTAATTTTACGATTTTGTTAATCTTTTACGAATTGAGAGGTGAATTTGAGATTTAGACAATATAGTAAAATTCGGTATATTAGTATAACGTGTAGAAATACATATATTAAATATTGCGATCATCATATGAATTCTTCGAACTTATATTTCATTTAACTAAGGTAGATTTACATAGAGATATGCGATTGAATTAGTTAAATAGGTTTAACGAGAATTCGAGATGGGTAAATTGAATACAATAGAAGAATTCGATCGAACACTATATGAGATTCTTGAATCTTGAATTAAGACTTAAAAGGTGATCAATAGGTGAAATTGTTCGGTCCTAATATCCTTCCATTATTTCAATTCTCAATCAATCTTTGTGTGCATTTTAAATAATTTGAAGTGTTTAAACTAAAAATTCACATCAACTTATAATTCTTTGTTTACTTTCATCAAATAGGAGTTAGAAAATTCTAATTAAATTCTAAAGTATAGTTCTGGTAGGAACAATAATCCGGACTGAAAGGTCCATTATATTACTTGTTACGATATAGTACAATTGCGATAGAAAAACGCAGCAAGATCTTTAGTGGAATGTGTGTAATGGTTACTTGTCTATTCTGGGTTGAGCAGTAACCACTGGTTGCTTGGTATAATCGTTTTGAAAGAAAAATAGGAGAGAAAAACAAGTGGTCCGAGAGTTTATTTATTGAATATTTTGGTGTGGATTCTTGTACTAATATTCTTGATGATTTCTATTGATTTAGAGCGATAACTACCTTTGTGGATATTCAACGTGGTGAGTAGACCATTTAGTTAAATTCCAGGCCTTGGGGTGAAAAATCTCCATGTTCTTTTAATTTTGTGTCCATTTACTCCGTATTTTTCAAAATATTTTACCTCTTGCCTAATATGAACTTGCGTGCCATAATAACCACACCTTTAACCAGTAATTTGAATTACGTATGACCTTTGTCGCTATCCTCTTTGGTTTCAAATATGAATAATATTATTTGTACATCATTGCAGATAAATGACACGGAAGAGAGATAAAGATTATAATAATTGAGTTTCTTTTTTTATATCTCTCTCTCTCTCTCTCTCTCTCTCTCGTCAATATCATCTATCTGTACACTATTATGTACAAAATAATGTACAAATAGTATTACCCTTCGAATATTTGTCATGTCACAAATGTTCTTAATTACTTGTATTTATTAGAAATACAAAAACCATCCAAGTTTTTAATCTTTTATTTTTGTACCCATTGACTTCTCAATAAACGAATTTGAGATCCCTGGAGAAAGTCTTTTTTGCCAGCAGTGGACTCAGATAGACAATCTAATTAATATTCATACACCAAATGACAAATAAAAATTAAAGGAGCCTTTCTTCAAAAAAGCAACAATCAAATAAATAAAGGCAACAATTTTTTGAATATGTGCTCTATTTAGATTTTCATCCACCTAAAAGCTCGAAGAGTGTAATTGAAGAAACAAAGTACATCCTTTCCTCAGTTTTATCTGCTCGAAAGAGAATAGTTTTGAAAGTCAAAATTACTTCCAATATGTTAAATAGAAACTCAAACAAGCAATTTGATTAATTTAACTTTTAAAAAAGCAACCGAATATTATGATTTAGGATATTAAACGAGTCAAGACCACGTTAAGAGTAAAATATGCATCTCTCTCTTAAAAAAAAAAAAAACGGAAAGAAGATTCGTATTATTTCTCGTAACAAAATTGACATTTAAAAATAATTTATCATTTATAAAATCCGACCTTAAATTGCACCTGTTCGATATGAGTACTTGTCCCCGGAAAACTTAAGGATGTCTTTCACGCGAAATGTGCTATGTTCTTAACTGCTTTGCATTTATAATCAAGAAAAGAAATATGGCCCCATTCCCTAAAAAACAAACACGTATTTACTTACTCAAGATGCCCATAATAAGATATTATTAAAAGTTTGGTATTACTGTGTTTACGTTATCATTTTTTCTCTTATTTGTCCATTCGATGTGTCGTATGGGAGGAACCGTGTAGTTATTAGTATCATACACTAGGTTACAAACTCTACAGCTTGTTTGGGAGCAATTTTAATCCGATTTTAATTGAAAATATAACAGTTATTTGGTCCCGCTCGTCTAATAAAAGTCAACAATAACGATTAATTTTTCAATTTTAATCTTTATCGAACACGCCCTAGTATAATTCATAAAATAATTAAAAAATATAAGAACAAAATGTGATAGAGCCTATTTAAAGCTACATGTTTAGTCATGTTCGTCCTTATTTAACTTCTATTTGAATCCATTAAAATGAATTTTTTCAGAGAAGATGTGTTTTGAAATAGTGATTTTTTAAAAAAATGGACTGTTAAAAAATAAGAAAAATATTTGGATTAACGTGTAATATTATTTGATGAGAAAATGTGTTATTGAAAATTGGTTTTGAAAAATATACTACCTTCGTCCCATAAAGACAGACTTAATTTCCTTTTTAGTTTCACTCTCTTTATTAAAAGTATAGTATTTTTTTTTTGTTTTCTAATATGCTTCTATTTGATTTATCTTGTTATCAATAAATATCAACCAATCCTATTTAAACCATTATTTAATGTGTGGTATATTTCGAAAAATGTAAGAAAAAAAATCACATTTTCAACTATATTAATTATATTTTTTTAATATGTGCGAAAATATTAAAAAGTCTATCTTTATGGGACGAAAGTAATATTTTTTTTGAAAAATGGAGCCCAAAAAAGAGGTAAGTCCTAAATTCTTTCCGAACTTTTGTGTTCCGCAAAGCTCCCAAGATTGTCTAGGATAAATCGAATACAAAATGGTTTGAGAGCTAGAAACTATCGCCAAAATAAGGATGTTTTGCTACCACCAAACCATATTTTTTTTTATGAAAATGAAGCATTATCGTTTTCAACGCTTTATTTGAATCTTTTGCCTATTTGCTGGCGTATATATACAATTTTCCACCTAACATTATCTGATGGTTAAGTTGTTTTGAAAGTTTTAATTTGGACCATGCTTTATCCTTTAAGTGAAAAAAAACGTTGAGCATGTAATAAAAGGGTACAAAAGTACAATTTTTTGGGTTACTATAACATCAAAGAGGGATTGAGCCATGTTGTATATGTGGCTTATATAGAGTGAAATATGGGTATACTGGATCAAAATGGTCGATGTCGGCGCGAAGTTGAGTGAGGGGAGCGGAGCAGAGGTATCGGCCTTGTGGGTTTAATTCACTGTTTATTGGTCGGGATGCTGAATAGGTTGGGGTGCAGGGCAACGCCCTCACGGTACGTAATATGTGTATTTTTCTTGTATAAGTCCTAAAGTCTTGTACGGACTTGAGCTAGGGTTAGTATAAATACCGATTATGTAACCCTATTATTTATACTGAATAAAAAAATCTCTGCTTAACTCCGGCATATCGTCAAACCACATTAAATATTTGTCTTGATTTCTCTATTTCACTTCTCTATTATTTTGCGTTTAACATCCAACAAACCCCGGGCTGGGAGCCATGCATAAAATAAGTCAAATTTTAATTAATACATGTCTTAATATCAAGTAAATTAATTAATTCGAATCTGATCTTTCATCATTTTATCCTAGGAAGATAATCAAATGACGTTGACTTGCATTTTCAAGCCTTGAATTTCAATCTAAAGATGAGTTCATTCTTTTGGCATCACATAGAAAATGGTTTGAATACAATGTTCATTATTCGTAACTCGATGAATCTGAAATACACGCACAATTACATTTTTCAATTCTTTTTGACATGTTCAGCCACCTACGAGCCTAGAAAAAGTAAAAGTAGGCGCAGTTCGAACATTAATCATATTGAATCATCAGTATGTTTAAATATAATGAAACCTACTCAATTCAACTTTTGTATGAAGGAAAGTTCAATTATGCTTTGACTTTTGGCCCGCCAATTAGTCGCCTTTGAATTTAAAATTTAAAACAGAAAAAATAAATATACTCCTGTATAAAAAAGATAGAAATTAATTAACAAAATTAAATATGGTATTCATGTGATTCTTGTGACCTTCATTGATGATCAATCCTTATCATTCTTCTCAACGTCAGGTATAGGGCACACACTGTACACTATCTTCTCTTCTACCCGAAATTTTCACAATAACGTAAATATTCTATATTTAAAATTTTAACGAGCTATAATAAATTTTGTCACATTTTTGAACTCTTCAAACTTGAGGCACAAAATCAATGGAGGCGGTCACGGCCACGCTACCATGATTTTTGCAACTTAACACCCTTAACAAATCATGACCCCAAGAATTTCTCCGCTCGTTCCTGCTAACCGGAGCCTTCGTGCTGGTCTCAATAGCCGGAAACATACTCCCTGAAATATTCCGGCGAAACTGCCGGCTTTTTATATCTTGTAGATCCATCTCCGGTGGAAATTTCACTAGGCCAAACATCAAAATATGCCATCTTGGTTTCGATACCTTTGATCCCGGGACATCAGATTTTGTCGAGCTCTTGGATGAACTTCTTTGAATTTCCGAGTCCTCAGATTTCATTACCAAGCTTGAATTACGACGTAGTTTTCTGTAATCTAAAGAGCGGCTGTTTCTCATCAACTTCTTCGTTTTGTGTGATCTTGTGTTCTGATCAGACAATGATTCGCACCTTCTTGTATTAAAAGTCTTTAAGCTATTATCATCTGTAGAAAGAGAATTGTGAACATGATCCTTGAAAAGAGGTCGTTCTTTGTAGGGTACGAGTTTACCACAGAAAATGATGTCTTCTGCATGGGACATGTCGGAGCTAACATCACTAAAGAACTCGAAGAAATCCGAGGGTTCGGACGATGATCTTCGTTCTTGAATCTTGGGAAAATCCTTCTTTTCGGGTTCGTCAACATTTAGAGGAAAATCACAAAGAGAAAGTGTCTCTTCCGCTTCTTCTGTCGTATCCACTTGATCTGGAAAACTTGCAGAATCATCCATTTTCAGAGAAAGAAAATTGGGGTAGCTACGGAGTGAGAACTCTATATATAATTATATGGTTGATTGACAGGGAAAGAAAGGGAGGGAAATTGAGAAGGCCGGTTCGAATAATTCTAGAGCAAGATGATATCAAGAAGTTAGACAACAAATTATTCTTGTTTCCTTGTGGCTCCTCAGAAGGGTCCAATTGTAATGTTTTTAGTGGTGGGGATACTATTTGATAAATAGTATTAACTATTATCATCAACATTTTAAGTTTGTGGTATAAAATATAATTCATGGCTTCTAGAAACTTGCAAGGAGAGAAATAAGACAAGAGGGAAAGGTCTCTATAGAGAAAAATGTCAATTTCTACCACTTAGAATAGAGACAAATTTCATTCTAGGTTACTTGGTATATGGTCAAGGGTAGATGTTACTTCCCTTTCTTATGGGGGCATTAATAGATGTGAGACTTATTGGCCATTCGATCATTTTAATGGTTATCTATTCAACGTCCAGAGTCGAACAATGTACAGGTCTATATACATGTAAAAAATATGTGATGCATGTTTAATACATAAGTTTGAACGTTACGATATTTAAAATTTTAACTTTTACAGTTTGATGATCGGGAGTTCCCTGGCTTACGATTGCTTCCCCCAGGGGAGTTGGTCATATAGGCGCCTAATGCTTTCAAAGGAACATAATTTTTAAATCCCATTCGAATTAGCGTATTGATATTACACAACTATTATGTGATCTTAATTGCTCACTAGGAATGGGTTTACCTTTAGGTTATGGCACTTGATTGTGGATTGTTGTCAAATGGAAAGATCATTTCACTAAACGTAAGGAGAAGGCAAAACCTGTTTCTCGAGTGTACGTAAAAGGCTCATATTCAAGCTTACATGTTAAGTTATTTAATTTGTGTACTTGATAGCAGCCAAGGAAAATGATTAACTAACCCACACTCCGTAAAAGGTTGGATCGATTGTCGTTGAAAAGTCCATTTCTTGATTTTTGAGTGTAATTTTTTGGGAACTGGGTTGAAATTGACACAACTTTTAAACAGCCAATTTTCATTAATTCATTTGTAATGAACTGTCTTACAATGCTCCAATTCAAGTCTATCTTATTGCAAAATGAGATCAGTTCCAACAAAAGGTATCACAGCGTTAAGTTGTTCGGAGTGGTAGAGTGCAAAAACTATATGTCAAGTAACATGGAGAAGTTTGATGGGTGAATTAATTTTCGCTTGTGGCAACTGGCAAATGCATGTTAATGTTGTTTTGATTCAATTTGATTGCACAAGGATTTGAAAAAAAAAAAAAAAAATCATTATTTTCAATAAACGTGGACAGTCTAGCCCTTCAAAAAAATTGTTCAAAAGGTAGAACATGTTCAGATAATTGCTCGAGTCAATAAATGAAGATATTGATGTTGTCATTAACATCGTGTCTCTTTTCTCCATGAGAAAATGACATTCTTTGAAAAAAATGTGTTCATCGTGGCATATTGGTTTAGCATTGATACAAGTTTATAGTGGAATTTACGTCGATGGCTGATGAACTTCCTAGAAAGCAAATATATAGGTTGCACCATAAGTTTCAACAAAGTAGTGTCGATTTCAAATTATTAGAATGTTTGAGTCTAGGCACGTATACCCTTTATAGTAGTGTGTGATAATTCTCTGTTTTGAAAACTATAAGCGTAAAAGGAGAAGTTCACCAAAATTTTGTAAGTTGGGTGACCAAGAGGGTGGAAGAAATAGGGTTGTGATGGAGGTACATTATTAGATTGGAAGAGACGTGGACGAGTTCCTATTTCAAGATCTTAGACAATCCGAAGTTAATGTGGAGATTGTTAGGATTTTGACTTGAAATCATTCTAATTAAAATAAGATTATATTTGTCCATCCCCAAATAGTATATAACTTTTAATGTTCTAATTGTAATCTTAGGCCATCTATAACCCGTACGCCAAATTGATGCAACTTTCACACCAAATTAGTGCAATTTTCATGGCATCTTATAAAATCATTTCCAATCCATTACATGAAATGAACATTGTTTCTTTTATTTTCTTATTTTTTAAATCTCAATAATTATTTTATTTCAGGAATTTTAATTATAAAATATATTATTAGTAATTAATAAATTAAAAAATATATTTAATTTATTTGCATTTATTAATAAACTAAACAAATCATTGCAACACAAACAAAAACAAATTACATCTAACACGCAAAATTTAAAAAATGTATTCAATAATTATTATTTATTACTTGATTACATTTGATCAAAAATGTTAATAAAAATAATAACAAAATTGAAATAAATTTAAATTAAATTAAATTAAATTATTAAATAATAGAATGAAGTTATTATACTTGACCCTGTCGTTGATTTCGACAAATCATCGGATCATCGGATCAATGGCTCAACCAGTTGGTCAATTGTTCAACTGCTATGTCATTGTAAGATCGAATTTTAGTTTATTTTTTTAAAAACAAAAAGACAATATATTTATCAATTTGCTAAAAGCCTAAAACTGAACATATATACTTTTGTTACATTTAATGTTAAGATACTTCAATTGTCATAGTTGTCAAGTTTTTCATTATTCACAAGGGGAGGACAAGTTTGAATATTTTCCATTGCAAATGTGTAACTTGTGTTCTCCTTGTAAATAAAGAAAACTTAACCACTGACAATTGGAGTATTTTAATACTAAATGCAACATAAATATATATGTTCAGTTTTAGGCTTTTAGCAAAGTAATAAATATATTGTCTCTCCCTTTTTTTCTTCAAAAAAAAAATTTAACTAAAATTTGGCTTTGCACTGACCTAGCAATTGAACCACTAATTCCAGGGGCGGACGCAAACTTCTTATGTTAGGGGTACAATCAATACGATTAGAATTGCTTAACGAGACGGGATCAAATACTTTGCTCTTGATTGTGTTCTATAATATGCAATTGATGCACTCAATCAATCACATTAGAAGTCCCTAAATAAAAAGTTGCCTTCTCATATATGACGTCTCATCAAAACCCCTAAATCCCTAATTAGAGCTCCATATACTGATTTATAGAATCTGCTTAGAAAGTAAAAACAGTGCTTTTGTCCTGTGCTTGAGCTACAGACTGAAATTATATTTATAGAAATGAAATCCATACTCATAAAATGTCTCTTTTTTTTTTTTTTATGAAATAGCACAACAAAATACTGAATTTGATGACTTTCATTTTGAGAGGAAAACCGGCACTTATCTCATCACCGGAGTAGACACAACCAGGAGACTGCTGAGTGTCGGGGAGACCGAGAGAGCTCAGAGAGGACGAGCGTAGGCGGACCCACAGAGCTTGGAAGTTGGAATGGGCGGGGTCGCGGAGCGGGGCTACGGGAGATTAATGTCGTCGTCGTGGGTGTGGCTAGCGATCGTGTGTCGGTGTGTGTGGTGTGGCAGAGTACCGTGGGAGAAAGGATGGGCGGAGAGTGGTGATTTGTGGTGCAGCCGTGTAGGAGACGGGAGAGAGGAGAGGAGAGGAGAGGAGAAATGAGGCAGGCTAAGGGTTTGAATTTCAAATTTTTTCTTTTCATACTAAAAACAATTACTTCAAAATCTAGGGGGGGCATGTGTCCCCCTAGGCCACCCCCTGGTCCGCCCCTGACTAATACGATGACTCGATGATTTGTCCGGGGTCAATGATTGGATCGGTATGATATATATGTATAATATAAGACTTAAATTTTGTTATAGTATAAAATGAAAATTTGTTATAGTATAAAATGAAGGGCAAAAATGAAAGTATAAAAAAATTAAAAATTACGTCAAATGAACATTGCTTTGCACCAAATTGGTGTAGAGATTTGATGTTGGGCTGGTGCGATTTTTTGCACCAATTTGGTACACTGGCTGGAGATGCCCTTGATGTTTTATAGAACCCAATTTGTAAGATAGTCATTGAATGCCTTGGAGTGAGACTTGGGATCCTTTGTATATCACCTAATATAAATAGATAGCTTGGGGATTTTGGGTGTGATATATTTTATATGATCGTACAAATATTTTATATAGTGAAAGATATTTGTCTTTAGCAGATTGTAATTTTTCTCTAATTTGAGGGTTTTCCACGTAAACCTTTGTGTTAATAATGTCCATCTAATTTGCATTTTTCATTCTTATTAAATAAAAATATCAAGAAAAATGCATTTGTTGAAATCAGCCCCAGTATCTCTTAAGGCATCACTGTCAGCATGCCGGTCTTCAGATCCATCATCAACCCCAAAGCCAAATTGAAGATCGTCATGGAGAGCAAATGCCACTGCTACCTCTGATGAAAAATGACCATCCTTCCTCATTGCAAAACCGAAGTGATCGTTTGATTTTTCGCATGTGAACGGTATCGCGAATAAGTAATAAAATGACGAATAAAGTATCGTTCCTACGAGGACTAAATACTTATTATAGGATCAATTAATTTCAACATTAATTGAATCGCAAATTTTGTTTTATGATTTTATGCTAATTAATTACTTTAACTAACTATTCTATTGAGCAAGTTTATGAAAGTTTTAATACAATTATGCAGGATGATTATTAAGATTTCGAATACCCTTTATTAATACATCTTTAATGCAAATCAATATCATGAAAATATGTGCACATTCTTATTGATCAATGTTTCTAAGTTAATTAAAAGCATATTTCGACGTCAATTTAATATATCCACTTATGTGACCTTCCTATATCTCTGTGAAAGATGCGAATATGAAAACATGCATTAGAAAAACTAAAATATCCATATAAATCGTGTAAAGTATAGCGTTATATCTTTATTCTTTATCGAACTTTACAATATTTGTTATAAGTGCTATATATTTTATTGTTTCTCTCGAAATCAATAAAATTTACAAATCATTCTAATTACTAACCAATTAATTGAAAAACATTAAACACAATAACAAGCATTTGGACATTAAAATATTTAATTTATATTAAAAACTTCATAATAAGGGTTCATCTACATCTTAGTAATTAAAGTTCTAACCTAGCATAGCAAAATTACAAAAAATTATATTTAAGTTGAAAAACATAACTTGAATTTTTGGTAAATTGAGAAAATAAATTTTGAATCTCTTTAATATTTTCTTTATGAAACTCTATTTGCGTCTTCTCTTATTTACCCAAAATTCAAGTTTGAATCTTCAATTGATTGAATTCTTGCAATTGCTTTTCAATCCTCTCACAAAATTATGAAATTCGTTTCCTTTTGATTTTAAGAATTGATGTAAATTGGAGTATAATATGTATATGAGAAGTGTCTATAATGCATTTTGTTGTTAGGTATTCGTAGGAGTCGAAAATTGGTTGAAAATCACATCCTAATTGATTTTCAAAAGAATTTCAATCGAATAAGGAAAGTTGTCTTCGGGCTCACATGTTTTTGTCTCTTCATAACTGTCAGTATTTTGGTCGCAATTTTCTCTCTCGATATTTGATTGAAACGATTCAACGCGTGATAAAGAGCCCATTCAAAGGGCTACAACTTTGCTAAAAATACAAATTTTCCAATTTGAATGTTTACTATACCAAATTTGTGTTTTAATCTTCGGCTAAAAATCTAAAATATAACTTGTGCAATTGAAAATTGATTTGTGATAGTACTTTGATCGTGTTTCATTCTCTTCTGACTTCTAATTGCATCCAATTGACTCCTAACAATCTTCAGGTATCGTCTTGTGGTCCAAACCAACTATTAAACATTTGCAATTTAGTCCCCATACTTTTTATTTTGCCATTTTTCCTTTATTTCTTCCAAGTATTCGTCCAAACACCGAGTTTTATCTATGGGACTCAAAATACAACAATTTAGAATAGATTTAATCAAAAAATCTATAACATATCTCTATTTTAGGCCTTGAAAGCACCCCAGAAATTGACATAATTGATAATACGAATTGTGAAATTTAATTCTACAATTATGCTGCCAAACGAACTTTTATTTTAAAATACATTGTTTCTTTCATTTTCAACTGCATATTTTTAAATAAAATAATATTACACGCAAATACAGAACTTTTTCCTTATTTTTTTTTGACCACATATTCACTATCAATCCACTATTCCATAATGCATTCTTCAAGAAAAAAAAAGGGGAGGCAGGCTTAAACAATGTCAAAATTCAAATTAAACATTTCACCAACTCTTTGTAATTGAGTACCTTTTAGCAGTGTTTGACTTCAATATTTGTTACGCTAAAATTTACACGACTAAGATATTGAACAGATATTTTGCTTTATATCATTTACATGCAATTAATTCAAACATTTTATTCTCTTCTCATCTCGTCCTCTCGAACCAGTTACTAATAAATGCTTCAATAACTCTTTACTCCACGTGCTAGTTAATAATCGGTTTCAAAGATCAAATTTGCTACTTGTACACACTTGGTACACAATTTGGTACACAACCTTCTCATGTGTGTGTAGGGCCCACAATGGGACCCACATTATGGGACCCACACATATGTGAGATGGTTGTGTACTAAAGTATGTAAGTGTAGCATTTATCTTCAAAGATTTCGTGCAAATGTTTTCAGATGATGGAGGATTATAGAAAATATTTTGATGGGAAAATTACACAAATGGGCCAATCTATGAGCCTTGTAATGAAAAATCAAGGTAAAATTGTAATATATTATCAACTCACAGCATACAAAATCAGTCTTATGGAATTATTCGTGAAATTCATTATCGCTAGTATAGGTCAAATTAAATGTGGTAGTTAAGATCCTCGTTGAATTTTGGATATAACAGATATCTACCATATCAAGAGGAATTGTAATTTTGCGCATTTTGACATCGAAATCGCTATCCAAAAAATAAAAAATACTGAAAAACTTCGGCCAAGAATTTCACCCCAAAGCCATCGGAAAAACAATCATTTTGATGTTATTCATTTACTTACAGTTAACGTAATCTTGCAATGATAATTTATGTATAATACAGCATTTCTTCGGAAAATGGTAGAAAAGTCTAAAAATAATTTAGTCCTTGTTTCGTGGGGATTAAAATCAAANCTAGTATAGGTCAAATTAAATGTGGTAGTTAAGATCCTCGTTGAATTTTGGATATAACAGATATCTACCATATCAAGAGGAATTGTAATTTTGCGCATTTTGACATCGAAATCGCTATCCAAAAAATAAAAAATACTGAAAAACTTCGGCCAAGAATTTCACCCCAAAGCCATCGGAAAAACAATCATTTTGATGTTATTCATTTACTTACAGTTAACGTAATCTTGCAATGATAATTTATGTATAATACAGCATTTCTTCGGAAAATGGTAGAAAAGTCTAAAAATAATTTAGTCCTTGTTTCGTGGGGATTAAAATCAAAATTTTAATATATTTTGATCAAAGCTGATGAAATGTGGGGCTGAATCAGTAGCGGACGCAGACATTTTGAATTAATGGTGTACAATCAAACTTACCAAAAAGTGACGAAAAAAATCTAAATATTCAATATCTTATAACAATTCTACGAGTTCCCAATTTTAAGTTAATGATGAAGTTCCTAATTCTCAAACTACATCTCATAAATCACCATTCACAAATCAATTATCCATCACAGATTCACGAATCAAAGATTCTCAATTCAAAAATTAACAATTGAAAAATGGCTCCAAGCAATTCAAAGGAAAAAATATATTTGTTTAACTCACATGAAATCAAAATGCACAATATAAAGGTATATAAACAAAAATACTCGATTGAAGCAACGATGAGTGGAAAGGGATAATTTTCAGTGTTGCTTGTGATAGAAAAAAGGATTACAGATTCTTTAATCCTTTAATCAAATCCTTTCTAAACCCTAAAATTCATACTTCATGTTGAATTTGAGAAAATAATAAAACCATAAACATACTTGAATCCATGAATATCTAATTGTTAGCCTGAACAGATTATGATCTTCCAATTGATTTGTGATCTTCACTTGATTTTCACCCTCTATTGATGAGGATGTAGATAATTTCAAGAACACCAACAATTGG